>PITA01027573.1:0-20736 GCA_004023965.1 Spilogale gracilis | reverse complement strand
AAAAAAAAAAAAAAAAAATCATAAACTGAAACAGTATCTCTCTCCCTTTACTTGACTTCATTACTCTCCTCTCCTTTTAGAAGCTGAACTCCTTGATTAAGTTGTTTATAATGCTCATCTATACTTCATCTCTCATTCACCCTAAATCCATTTCAAAATGGTTTCTACCCCAACACTCCTCCCAAGTGACTTCTATTGTGGTTGCCAGTAATTTCCAAGTTGTTGAATGCAATGTATGTTTTTAAGCCTATCTTGTTAGACTATTTAGCAGCTATAACCAATGCTCACCATTTTCCCCTGAAAATATTTTCATTTAGTTTTCTATGTATAAATTTCTCCTGGTTTTCCTCCCATCACTCTAATCATTCTATGACCACTTCCTCCACTGGCTCATTCCTTTCCACCTACTCTTTAAATACTGGAGTTGTTCAAAGCTAACTAACTCCTAAACACTGTTTACACAGTATGGCCTCCCAAATGGTCTTATTCCATCTACTGATTCTCTCAGTATCTGCTAGTGATTTCCTCAAAATAGGTTTTTGAGTGTCTCAGTAGAAGATCAAATTCCACTCAAAGCTCATGATTTCCTTCACAAACATATCTTCCTCTAGGGTTCTCTATTTTGGTGAATAGCATGATTATCTAGCCAGTTGGCAAAGTCAGGAATCACCTTCTTCTTTTCCTCTAACAATAAATTTATCAGCAATCTATCACCTATGTCTTCCTAAACAGCTCTCTTCTTACACCACCACTACCTTGCCCATTAAAACGCAGACTCCAAAAGTATAAAATGGCTTCCAGCACCCACTGTTACCCGCAAACTCCATACAAAAGGGTGCTTTTTTAAAAAATATAATGACATATCGCCTCACCTCCATCCTCTATATTAGTGACTTCCTATTGCTCAAATATAAAGATGAAAATGCTCAACATAGCTTATAATCAGTCATTTTTAATACGGGTTTTCTTTTGACAGGAATTCACTGGCATAAAGTTAACAGCATATGATTCTTTCTCCAGGAAAACTGAGAATTATAAATTTATTTTCTAAGGGCATAATTTTCTTTATACCTAATATTTATTTTTAATTTTTTATTAATTTTTATTTTTTTCTATAACCCAGCCACCTTATCCCTCCCCCGCCCACCTCTCACCAACCCTCAGTTTGTTTCCTGAGATTAAGAGTCTCTTATGGGGCGCCTGGGTGGCTCAGTTGGTTGGGCGACTGCCTTCAGCTCAGGTCATGATCCCGGAGACCCAGGATCGAGTCCCACATCGGGCTTCCTGCTCGGCGGGATGCCTGCTTCTCCCTCTCTCACTCCCCCTGCTTGTGTTCCCACTCTGGCTGTATTTCTCTCTGTCAAATAAATAAAATATTTAAAAAAAAAAAGAGTCTCTTATGGTTTGTCTCCCTTCCCAGTCCCATCTTGTTTCATTTTTTCCTTCCCCCCATGAACCACTGCCCTGCCTCTCAAATTCCTTGTATCAGAGAGATCATATAATTGTCTTTCTCTGATTGACTTATTTAGCTCAGCATAATACCCTCCAGTTCCATCCACATCGTTGCAAATGGCAGGATTTCATTCTTTTGGATTATACCTAATATTTACATGGTCTTTTATAGTTGTCAATGTGCTGTGATATACAGACCAGCTAATCTGACCTACAACAATACTGTTTTAGGTGCACAGCAGGCGCAAATTTCATTTTATCATTGACAAGAACAAGTTAGATATAATGTACTCAAAGCTGAAAAGAAATTTCAGGATTCTTGACATTCAATCCAGTCACCTTTCTACTACAGCTACCATCTTAATCACAGGTTGTTACTTTTAGAAGGGCGCAAACGCCACATATAAACCTGAGGTCATTATATGAACAAAATCTCCTTTCTCTTATTTTAGATTCTGCCCAGTCACTTATACTATTTTTCATTCTTTATATGGTGGTACAGAAGACTTTATCACTTTGGAAATGGAACTCCTAATTTTGTAAAAATTATAGGTTATTCTTCAAAACTGTTACTGCTTTAAGTAATCCTTATTCTTTTATTTATATCCTCTATTATACCATCACTGATTATTCTAATCATAACTGTTCTTTGTTCTTTACTGGTTTCTTTTTCCTTACTTGCCCCCTAAATATGGACTTTACAGTCTTTCCTATAGAGACATGTAGCATTTCTCTGTGGTTTTAGTCAACTGCAACGTTCTCCTTTCATTCACCCATCCTCTGAAACCTTCTCCAGTCAGTATACTCTTAGAAAAACATCTGCAGGGGCGCCTGGGTGGCTCAGTTGGTTAAGCGACTGCCTTCGGCTCAGGTCATGATCCCAGAGACCAGGGATCGAGCCCACATCGGGCTCCCTGCTCGGCGGGAAGCCTGCTTCTCCCTCTCTCACTCCTGCTGCTTGTGTTCCCTCTCTGGCTGTGTTTCTCTCTGTCAAATAAATAAAATCTTTAAAAAAAAAAAAAGAAAAAGAAAAGAAAAACATCTGCAGTTGAGGAACAGATACCCATTGGGTTTTCTGCTCACCTAAAAAATTGAGGTATAAAGTGAAATTAAATCTTTCTCCCAAACCAGCTGCTTCTGTATTCCATGTGTGTATTAATAGCAGCAATGTACTGCCAATACTCGGTCTAAACACTGGGAAGTCATTTTTAGTAGATGCTAATAGGTGAATGAAGATTAAGGCAGGAAAGAACACTTCAACCAGAAAGCCCCATAAACAAAGATCCTGAGGCATGAAAAGTTCTGTGCCATTAATAACCTGAAAGCCAAGTAGGGCTGAAGCATAGCTTTTTGAGGGGACATAGTTAGATAGGAAAAGGATTAAGGTTGAAGCATAACTTTTTTTTTAAGATTTTATTTATTTATTTGACAGAAAGAAACACAGCGAGAAAGGGAACACAAGCAGGGGGAGTGAGAGAGGGAGAAGCGGGCTTCCTGCTGAGCAGGGAGCCCGATGTGGGGCTCGATCCGGGATCTCCGGGATCATGACCTGAGCCGAAGGCAGTCGCTTAACCAATTGAGCCACCCAGGCGCCCCTGAAGCATAACTTTTGAGGGGACATAATTAGATGGAAAAGGAATAAGAGTTTGTGAGACATCTAAGTGAAATGTCTAGGGGTTACCTGACATATGGACCCAAGCATTCTACAGCAACAGAGGCTTGCAGCAGCTATTATCTTTGCATGCCCCACACACTTTCTACTCTATGCCACCCCCTTTCCTCGTAACTGATATTACTCCCCATTGAGCACAAGAACAGGCACATAATAAGCTGTGCCAATTCTAGTATTACATCCTTGGCCACTACAACTATTCCAGTAACTGGAAGGTAATCTTTCTGGACACCCAACAAATATGTTTTCCTCCTTGATCATATAGTATAATCATAAAGGTATGATCAAGAGCTTTAAGCAATCATGGCTCCAACCTCATTAGAGAAGTCAAAGAAAAGAAACAAGCACTCAGAAAGAAGTAGTAACAAGAAGTGAATGACTAGAAGTTTCAAGCCATCATCCTCTCCAGCTATATGCTGCCAGTAGGTTAAAAAAAAAAATAATTCCCATATTGGGGTGCCTGGGTGGCTTCTCCCTCTCTCACTCCCTCTGCTTGTGTTCCCTCTCTAGCTGTGTTTTTCTCTGTCAAATAATAAATAAAATCTTCAAAAAATAATAATCCCAGGGGCGTCTGGGTGGCCCAGTTGGTTAAGCAACTGTCTTCGGCTCAGATCATGATCCCAGAGACCCAGGATGGAGCCCCATATCGGGTTCCCTGCTCGGTGGGAAGCCTGCTTCTCCCTCTCCCACTCCCCCTGCTTGTGTTCCCTCTCTAGCTGTGTTTCTCTCTGTCAAACAAATAAAATCCTTAAAAAAAAAATTTTTTTTTTCATTCTCTTAAACAACCACTTGCAACTGAAAAAAAAAGTGTGCTAAATATAAAAATGGATATCTAAATATAGTTAGTACTATACTATAGCACAATATATATAATATACAATATAACATATGTAACATAATACTATACTATTATATTAGAATTGATCAAGTCAGGATGGGCCAGAGGGTGGTAGGAATTTGTCCTCGTGGTAGGAATTTCTCCTCACAGTCTAGACGGTTGGCCATTCTTGTTATAATGTAGCAAACCAGCTGGTTAACATGATGTGTTCTGGGACTCAAATTATAGGTTCACCCTCAAGGAATCTGACAGAAACATCAGGGTTTTAAACTGCTTTGGCTACTCCTTACACCTTTTTCAGTACAGAGTCTCAAGAGAAACAAATTTAGGTATAAGTCAGACTGCGTGGAAGCAGAAAAACAGTGACAGTGACATGAAGGAAATTCATCCGCTCACAAACGAGTTCCAAAAGCAGGAGTCTCCAACTAACACCAAGCCAAAGTCAGTACAATGATTAAGAAGGGAGATACCTAAGAGAATCCGGGATTGGAGAAGCCCGATAAGACAGGTCCCTTAGAATTACCTCCTGTTAGTTGTTGCCTAGTCAACCCCCAACCACGATAAGCCATAATCAAATGTGTTGCAGCCTGGAGGCAAGGGGCCAACTGGTATCACTCTATCATTCCAAGCAAAAAAAGCAGAGCTCTCAGGCCTGCTGGAAAGAATAGAAAGCAACCACCAGAGAGGAGTTTTCAATTCAAACACTATACCTTTTAAATTAATTAACTTAATTAATTAATTAACACTAATAGCTAATAGAGTTTAATTAAAAATATAAAATAACTTAAATCTATAGACCGCTAATAAACCTCTAAATTGTTCTGCCAGAAAAACTCCAGGTTCAGCAAAGAAAAGCCTAAATACCTAAATACCATCTCCAGGTACCCACAGCTGCTCTACAAAGAATTCTACAAGCTGCTAAACTAGCATGGCTGCAACCAAAAGAATCTCCTCTGCTATCTCCCCTAGGGTATCATGAAAGACAAAAGGCAACAAAAAAGGAGCTGCACCTCAGGTGCACCAGACACCAGGGAAGGGCAGACTGGCTGATCAAGAAACCCCAATGCGAGGGATAACTTAGCCCTTGTTAGCCTTCTTCAGTGAGATGCTGGAATTGCAGCCCATCAACCCTACTTTTCTTCTTTTCCACAGCCAAATTTCTTTCAGTTATAAACACCTCAGGTTTGCTGCAAAAAGACCTCTAAAAACATTTTCAAAGAAAGAACACAAATAGGGCTGTCTAGGTGGTGCAGCTGGTTAAGCATCTGACATTGGTTTCAGCTCAGACCATCATCTCAGGGTCATGAGATCAAGCCCTACATCATGCTCTGAGCTCAGCAGAGAGTCTGCTTGAGGTTCTCTCTCTCCCTCCCCCTTTCCCCACTCCTCTCATCCTCAATCTCTCGAAAGAAAGAAAGAAAGAAAGAAAGAAAGAAAGAAAGAAAGAAAGAAAGAAAGATTGAGAGGAGAGGAGAGCAAAAGGAGAGGAGAGGAGATGAGAGAAGAGGAGAGGAGAGGAGACACACAGACAAATTCAAGAAATGCTGTAAGAGACTGAGGAAGTAAGGGGAATCAAGTATCCTGCTGGTCTTAAAACCTAACAAATGTATACACATACTCCTACGGTCAGAGACAATAAAAAGTACATCCATTAAAAACCTGGGCCAAGGGACGCCTGGGTGGCTCAGAGGGTTAAGCCTCTGCCTTCAGCTCAGGTCATGATCTTAGGGTCCTGAGATCAAGTCCTACATTGGGCTCTCTGCTCAGAGGGGAGCCTGCTTCCCTCTCTGCCTATTTGTGATCTCTCTCTCTGTCAAATAAATAAATAAAATCTTTAAAAAAAAAAAACCTGGGCCAAAATTTCATACAATATCAATATGATATAGAAAGGAAAGACCAAAGGACATGTGAGTGTGCTCAAGTATTTAAGAGGAAAATGTATCCATTTAAAAATTTTAATAAATCAGGGGCGCCTGGGTGGCTCAGTTGGTTAAGCGACTGCCTTCGGCTCAGGTCATGAACCCGGAGACCCGGGATCGAGTCCCACATTGGGCTCCCTGCTCGACAGGAAGCCTGCTTCTCCCTCTCTCAATCCCCCTGCTTGTGTTCCCTCTCTGGCTGTGTTTCTCTCTGTCAAATAAATAAATAAAATCTTTTAAAAAAAATTTTAATAAATCAACCGGAATATGGGATACTGTATTTAAAACAACCACTAACTTCAATAGCACACATAAACTAAAATAATTTTCAAGCAGGATCCTTCTACATTTCCAGATGCATTTCACTTCAACAAAGCAAAGGCTTAATGGAACATTACACCAGCAAGTCTAGTCTTACTTGCTCTTAAAAAAAAAAAAAAAAAAAAAAAAAAAAAAAAAAAAAAAAAAAAAAAAAAAAAAAAAAAAAAAAAAACAGGACACCTGGGTGGCTCAGTGGGTTAAAGCCTCTGCCTTTGGTTCAGGTCATGATCTCAGGATCCTGAGATCTAGGCCCGCACCCGGCTCTCTGCTCAACGGGTAGCCTGCTTCCTCCTCTCTCTCTGCCTGCCCCTCTGTCTACTTGTGATCTCTCTGTCAAATAAATAAATAAATAAATCTTAAAACAAAACAAAACAAAACAAAAAAAACAGAAAATCATCCTTAAGATTAATTTGGTGAAATTTTCTAAATGTTAGTTTTCTAATATTAAAATCGGGTTTTTCTGCTGCTGATATGAACTTATGCCCTTAAAAATTATTTTTAAATTTTGCATATGTTGTACAAGTTTTTGTTACTATCTACACTAGTATTTCCAAGACCGTGACCACAATTACTTTGTTACTGAATCAAGAAAGTTCTCTATAGGGGCACCCGGCTGGCTCGGTCAGTGGAGCATACAACTCTTGATCTCAACTCTTGTGGATTTGAACTCCACACTGGTTGTAGAGATTACTTTACAATAAAATCTTAAAAAAGAAAAAAGAAAAGTTCTTTAATACTTTCTGACATGCACAAAGCAAAAATATACTTCCAGAAAAGAAAGAAGAGCCTGAATTCAAGAGGAAAAAATGATAGAAAACAAAAGATGAATAGTTACCTAGTTATTAATAAAGAGGAAAAAGAAAGGAGAGTCGTAGGACCCTATGCTTGCCTTGTCCTTTGAACACAGCTAGATAAATATCAAATCACTCTGAACACCCAGGAAATAGATCTGAGGGTTGAGAGAACAAACTGATGGAGAAAAAAGGTCACATCGTGGAAGGTGGGAGGTGCAGAGACATGATTTGGGGGAGAAAAGAATCACCAGTGCTACAGAGAGGAGGAAGAGAGGCAAGAGAAAGTGAGAGAGACAGAGGAAGAGAGAGAAAGAGAATAGAGCTCAGGGCATTGAAAAAAAAAAAAAAAAAAAAAAAAAACAACCACTTCCCCTTAACGGCGAAATAAGAGGGGCTGATTATTTCGAGATTTTACAAGCAGTGGAGCTCAAAGTCTTACATTTTAGAAATCTGCACCATCACCAAGTAGAGCCTGGAGAGCACAGAGGTGCTCCTGTGGAGAAAGAAGGCAGAGGCTCGGGAGCAGACAGCATTGTCTAAGGATTCCCTGGGTCACACTGGGAGAAACAGTTCCCCTTCTCGGAGTGTATCTGAGAGCGGTGGCACGTGGCACTGCCTTGTGGGGACAAAAGAGCCACTGGGTGCCACTGAGCTGCCTATTCATTAGCACAAGAGGAGCAGAAGCAGCTGCTGAGAGCAGCTAACCTGGATGCCAGCTCTCAGCTACACTTTACCATGAACTCCAAGCCTCTGTATGTTCATGCAACTGTCCTTCTGGAACAAACCAGCACTAGCCACAGTGCAGTGAGACCCTCACCCAGAGAAACAGCGTGGGTCTGTGCAGCACCAGGTCCCTAAAATTTGGAGTTTTGAAACCCAGCCAATGGATCTGAGAAAAAACACTGTAGCACTGCGCCACCCGGTGAGCAGATGGTTTAGACACAAACAGGATACAGACAGGGATCTGACAGAAGCTGGAAACACGAGAGGGGAGATTGTTCACACTTCCATGAGTGCTTCCCGAATAGCAGCAGGCACGAAATCCCCTCCAAGGAAGAGAGATTCAGCTGACGCCATTTTTACCCCATCCCTCAGCAGGTATGGACTTCAGTGAGCAGCACAGTGCCCACCGTGGAGGCTTGAGCCACTTACACCAAGCCCCGACCCCAGCGCTCTGCAGGTGCTTCTTTACTAAGACAAGTGTGCTTGAGAGCCAGAGCAGCAGCAGGCCCCTCCGCCAAAAGACCAGCACAAACCCCCAACACACACAAAGTCTACTGACCATACAGTACTGCAAAGCTTCAGCTCTAGGGGAAATATGATCTAGCCTCTTTTAACAAGCTGACCAAAACACACTTAATTAAAGCTTGTCATACAGCGGACAAGGTCCAAACATTCCCAACTGCAGGCAAGGAGATAGTCTACAGAGGACTGACGCAGGGAAAGAGCAGCCAAACACAACAGCAGAGTACACCAGAAACACTTCCTGAAGCACCAGGCCCTGAAGAGTATCAGATCTCTTAATATGAGTAGGAAATATAACAGGCTTTCCTAACACAAAGAGAAGAGAGCCCTAGACAAAATGCCAAGACAGAGGAATTCATTCCAAAAGAAAGAACAAGAAGAGATCACAGCCAGGGATTTAATCAAAACAGATACAAGTAGTATGCCTGAACCAGAATTTAAAACAGCAATCATAAGGATACTATCTGGGCTTGAAAGAAGCACAGAGGACATCAGAGTCCTCTACCACAGAGATAAAAGACCTAAAAACTAGACATACAAAATAAAAAATGCTATAACCAAGATCCAAAACTGACAGGATATAATCACCACAATGATAGAAGAATCAAAGGAACTAGTAAGTGATACAGATGATATAATTATGGAAAACAAGCTGAAAAGACGAGAGAAAGAAAAATACTGGATCATGAACGCAGACTTAGGGAATGCAGCAACTCCCTAAAGCACAGTAACATTCATATCATCACAGGGGTCACAGAAGAAGAAGAGAGAAAAAAAGAGGTAGAAGGTTTATTTGTGCAAACTATTATCGCCAAATACTTTCCTAATCTGGAGAAGGAAACAGACATCCAAATCCAGGAGGCACAGAGAACTCCCATCAAAATCAA
Source organism: Spilogale gracilis (assembly GCA_004023965.1). Taxonomy (NCBI): domain Eukaryota; kingdom Metazoa; phylum Chordata; class Mammalia; order Carnivora; family Mephitidae; genus Spilogale; species Spilogale gracilis. Next base: position 11,608 of record PITA01027573.1, on the reverse strand, counting down.
CAAAAGCAGGCCAACATCAAGACATATCACAGTAAAATCTGCAAAATAAAGAGATAAAGAAAGAATCCTGAAAACAACAAGGGAAAAGAAATCCCTGACCTACAAGAGAAGACAAAATTAGCAGATCTCTCCAGAGAAACTTGGCAGGCCAGAAGAGAGTGGCATGATATATTCAACATGCTGAATGGGAAAAATATGCAGCCAAGAATACTTGACCCAGCAAGGCCGTCATTCAGAATGGAAGGAGAGATAAAGAGTTTCCAGATAAACAAAAACTACTAAACCAGCCCTACAAGAAATATTAAAGAAGACTCTTTACTGGGAAAGAAAGACCAAAAGCTTGTTAACAAAGACTAGAAAGGAGCAAAGAAAATCTCCAGAAACACTGACTTTACAGGTAATACAATGGCACCAAAATTCATATCTATCAACAATCAGTCTGAACATAAATGGACTAAATGCTCCAATCAAAAGACACAGGCTATCAGAATGGATAAAACAATAAGATGCATCTATATGCTGCCTCCAAGAGACTCATTTTATTTTATTTTTTAAGATTTTTATTTATTTGACAGAGAGAAACACAGCCAGAGAGGGAACACAAGCAAGGGGAGTGAGAGAGGTAGAAGCAGGCTTCCCACCGAGCAGGGAGCCCGATGTGGGACTCGATCCCGGGTCCCCGGGATCATGACCTGAGCTGAAGGCAGTCGCTTAACCAACTGAGCCACCCAGGCGCCCCTCCAAGAGACTCATTTTAGACCTAAAGACACCTGCAGTTTGAAAGCAAGGCCAAGGAGGAGGGGCAACTGGCTGGCTTAGTTGGTGAAACATGAAACTCCTCATCTGGGGGTTGTGATTTAGAGCCCCATGCTGGATGAGAAGCCTATTTAAAAAAGCAAAGTGAGGGGATGAAGAATAATTTATTATGCTAATGGACATCAAAAGAAAGCCAGATTAGCCATATCTATATCAAACAAACTAGATTTACACCAAAGACTGTAACGAGAGATGAAGAAGGGCACCATATCATAATAAAGGGGTCTATACAACAAGAAGACCTAATAATTGTAAATATTTATGCCCCCCAACTTGGGAGCACCCATGTATATAAATCAATTAATAACAAACATAAAGAAACTCCTTGATAATAATACAATAATAGGGGATGCCTAGGTGGCTCAGTCGGCTAAGCAGCTGCCACTGGTTCAGGTCACTAACCCCAGGGTCTTGGGATCAAGTCCCACATCAGGTTCCCTGCTCAGCGGGGGGCCTGCTTCTCCCTCTGCCTTTTATTCTCCCTTTTGTGCTCACTCTTTCTGACAAATAAATAAAATCTTTAAAAAATAAAAAAAAATACAATAACAGTAGGGGAATTTAACACCCAAATTACAATGACAGACAAATCAACTAAGCAGAAAATCGCAAGGCAACAATGGCTTTGAATGACACACTGGACCAGATGAACTTAACAAATACATTCAGAACACTTCATCCTAAAACAACAGAATACACATTCTTTTCAAGTGCATATGAAACATTCTTCAGAACAGAACACATAATGGGTCACAAACCATGGATCAACAAGTACAAAAGGACTGAGATCATACCATGCATATTTTCAGACTGCAATACTATGAAACTTGAAGTCAACCACAAGTAAAAATGCAGAAAGACCAAAAATACATGGAGATTAAAGAACATCTTACTCAAGAATGAACAGGCTAACCAGGAAATTAAAGAAGAAATTTTAAAAAGTATATGGAAGCAAATGAAAATGAAAACATGACAGTCCAAAACCTTTGGGATGCAGCAACAGCAGTCATAAGAGGGAAGTACATAGCAAGAAAGGCCTAATTCAAGAAGCAAGAAAAGTCTCAAATACACAACTTAACCTTACACCTAAAGGAGCTAGAAAAGGAACAGCAAATTAATGTCTAAAACCATCAAAAGAATAGAAATAACACAGATTAGAACAGAAATAAATAATATAGAAACAAACAACAATAACAAAAAATAAACAGTACAACAGATCAATGAAACTAAGAGATGATTCTTTCAAAGAATTAATAAAACTGATAAACCCCTAGCCAAACTTATCAAAAAAAAAAAAAAGAGAAAGGACCCAAATAAATAAAATTATGAATGAAAGGGAAGAGATCACAACCAATACCACAGAAATAGAAACAATTATAAGAGAATATTATGAAAAATTATATGCCAACAAACTGGGCAATCTGAAGAAATTGATAAATCCCTAGAAACATATAAACTACCAAAACTGAAACAGGAAAAAATAGAAAATTTGAATAGAGCCATAACCAGTAAAGAAATTGAAATAATAATAAAAAATCTTCCATAAAATGGAAGTCCAGGGCCAGATCAAACATTTAAACCGTTAGTACCTATTCTTTTCAAACTATTCCACAAAATAGAAATGGAAGGAAAACTTCCAAAATTCTTTTTACAAGGCCAGCATTACCTTGATCCCAAAGCCAGACAAGGACTCCACCAAAAAGGAGAATTACAGACCAATATCGCTGATGGACATGGATGCCAAAATTCTCACCAAGATACTAGCCAGCAGGATCCAACAGTACATTAAAAGAATTATTTACCACAGTCAAGTCAGATTTCTTCCTGGGCTGCAAGGTGTTTCAATATATATTATTATATATAATATATCACATTAATAAAAGGATAAGAACCATATGATCCTCTCAATGGATGCAGAGAAAGCATTTGACAAGATGCAGCATCCATTTTTTTAAATAAAATATTTTATTTATTTATTTGAGAAAGACAGGGAGCAGGAGGTGGAGGGAGAGAGAATCTGAAGCAGACACACACTGCACCAGAACCTGTTTCAGGACCTGATTGTACTATCATGACACCACTACCTGAGCCCAAACCAGGAGCTAGAAGCTTAATGAACTGAACTACCCAGGGCCCTCAAATAAGGTGGTTTTTTTTTTTTAAAGATTTTTTAATTTATTTATTTGACAGTGAGTGAGATCACAAGTAGGCAGAGAGGCAGGCAGAGAGAGAGGAGGAAGCAGGCTCCCTGCTGAGCAGAGAGCCCGACGCGGGCCTCGATCCCAGGTCCCTGAGACCATGACCTGAGCCGAAGGCAGAGGCTTTAACCCACTGAGCCACCCAGGCGCCCAAGGTTTTTTTTTAATAAGAAAAATAATAGCCCATGTGCATGTTAAGCAACCATTCTTGATAAAATCCATTCTCAACAAAGTAAAGATAGATAGAACATACCTCAAAGGTCATATACAAGCAACCCAGAGTTAATACCATCCTCCATGGGGAAACACTTACAGCTTTTCCTCTATAGTCAGGAATAAGTCAGGGATGTCCACTCTCACCACTGTTATTTATCATAGTACTGGAAGTCCTAGCCTCAGCAGTCAAACAAAAAGAATTTAAAAACATCCAAATCAGCAAGGAAAAAGTCAAACTTCCTCTATTCAAAGATGACATGATACCCTACATAGAAAACCCAAAAGACTCCACCAAAAAATTGCTAGAACAAATTCAGCAAAGTCACAGGATACATAATCAACATACAGAAATCTCTTGCGTGTTTTTTTTATTTTATTTATTTATTTGAGATAGAGAAAGAGAATGAGCATGGTGGAGGGGCAGAAGGAGAGAGAAAGGGAGAAGCAGACTCCGTGCTAAGCAGGAAGTCCAACATGGAACTCAGTTCCAGGACCCTGGGATCATGACCTGAGCCAAAAGCAGATGCTTAACAAGTGAACCACCCAGGTGCCCCTGTTGCATTTCTACATACCAATAATGAAGCAGCAGAAAGAGAAATCATGGAATCAATCCTATTTACAACTGCACCTAGGAATAAACCTAACCAAAGAGGTAAAAGATCTGTATTCTGAAAACTATGATACAATTATGAAAGAAACTGAAGATGACACAAGGAAATGGAAAGACATTCATGCTCACAAATTAGAACAAATGTTTGTTAAAAGTCTATATTACCCAAAGAAATCTACATTTTATTTAAAAGATTTTATTTATTTGACAGAGAGAAATACAGCTAGAGAGGGAACACAAGCAGGGGGAGTTAGAGAGGGAGAAGTGGGATTCCTGCCGAGCAGGGAGCACGATGCAGGGTTCAACCCTGGGACTCCAGAATCATGACCTCAGCTGGAGGCAGATGCTTAACGACTGAGCCACCCAGGCGCCCCACAATCTACACATTTAAGGCAATCTCTATCAAAATACCAATAGCATTTTTCAGAGAGCTAGAACAATCTTAAAATTGGTATGGAACCAGAAAAGACCCCAAACAGCCAAAGCCATCTTGAAAAAGAAAAGAAAATCTGGAAGCATCACAATCTCGGACTTCAAGGTATATTACAAAGCTGTAATCATCAAAACAGTCTGGTACTGGCACAAAAACAGACACAGATCAATGGAACAGAATAGAAAATCCAGAAATGGACCCACACTATATGGTCAGCTAATCTTTTACAAAGGAAGAAAGAATATCCAGTGGAAAAAAAGACAGTCTTGTCAACAAATGGTGCTAGGAAAACTGGACAGCCACATGCAGAAGAATAAAATTGGGCCATTTTCTTACACCATACACAAAAATAAATTCAAAATGGATGAATGACTTAAATTTGAAACAGGAAATCATCAAAATTCTAGAGGAAAAAACAGGCAGCAACCTCTCTGACCTTGGCTGTAGCAACTTCTTACTAGACATGTCTCCGGAGGCAAGGGAAACAAAAGCAAAAATGTACTATTGGGACTTCAAGATAAAAAGCTTCTGCACAAGGGAAGCCTGGGTGATTCAGCCAGTTAAGCAGCTGCCTTCAGCTCAGGTCATGATCCTAAGGTCCTGGAATAGAGTCCCACATCGGGCTCCTTGCTCATCAGGGAGCCTGCTTCTCCCTCTGCCTGTCACTCTCCCTGCTTGAGCATGCTCCTGCGCTTTCTCTCTCCCTCTCTCTGAATTAAAAAAAAAAAAAAAGCTTCTGCACAGGGAAGAAAACAATCAAGAAAACTAAAATGCAACCTACTGAATGGGAGAAGATATTTGCAAATAATATATCTGATAAAGGGCTAGTATCCAAAATCTAAAAGAACTTAGCAAACTCAGCACCCCAAAAAAACAAATAATCCAGTTAAGAAATGGGCAGAAGACAAGAATAGACATTTTTCCAAAGAAGACATCCAGATGGTAACAGACACATAAAAATAAGCTCAACAACACTCATCATCAGAGAAATGCAAATCAAAACCACAATGACACACCACCTCACACCTGTCAGAATGGCTAAAATTAGCCAGGAAACAACACAGGAAACAACAGATGTTGGCGAGGATTGGGAGAAAGGGGAACCCCTTAGGCTGCTGGTGGGAATGCAAACTGGTGCAGCCACTCTGGAAAACAGTATGGAGGTTCCTCAAAAAGTTAAAAATAGAACTACCCTATAACCCAGCAAATGCACTACTAGATCTTTACCCAAAAGATACAAAAATACTGATTTGAAAGGGCATTTGCATTATGATGTTTATAGCAGTGGTATCAACAATAGCCAAAAAAAAAAAAAAAAAAAAACAATAGCCAAATTATGGAAAGAGCTCAAATGTCCATCAACTGATGAATGGATAAAGATCATGTGGTGTGTACACACACACACACACACACACACACTGAAATATTACTCCAGCATCAAAAAGAATGAAATCTTGCCATTTATGACAATGTGGATGGAGCTAGAGTACATTATACCAAGTGAAATAAATCAGTCAGAGAAAGAAAAATATCATGACTTCACTCATATGCGGGATTTAAGAAACAAACCCTGAACAAAGGGGAAGGGGGATAAAAAAGAGAGGGAGGCAAATGATAAGAAACTTTTTTTTTAAAGATTTTATTTATTTAGGGACGCCTGGGTGGCTCAGTTGGTTGGGCAACTGCCTTCGGCTCAGGTCATGACCCCGGAGACCCGGGACCGAGTCCCGCATCAGGCTCCCTGCTCGGCGGGAAGCCTGCTTCTCCCTCTCTCACTCCCCCTGCTTGTGTTCCCTCTCTCGCTGTGTTTCTCTCTGTCAAATAAATAAAATCTTTAAAAAAAAAAAAAAGATTTTATTTATTTATTTGACAGAGAGAGAAATCACAGGTAGGCAGAGAGGCGAGGAAGCAGGCTCCTTGCGGAGCAGAGAGCCCGATGTGGGCCTCGATCCCAGGACCCTGAGATCATGACCTGAGCAAAAGGCAGAGGCTTTAACCCACTGAGCCACCCAGGCACGCAAGCAAGAAACTCTTAACTACAAGAACAAACTGAAGGTTGATGGAGGGAGGTGGGTGGGAATGGGCTAACCAGGTGATGGATATTAAGGAGGGCACTTGTGATAAGCACTAAGGTGTTATATGTAAGTGATGAATCACTAAATTCTACTCCTGAAACTAATATTACACTATATGTCAACTAACTAGAATTTAAAAAAAAAACTTGAGAAAAAGAAGGTAAAGGAAAAAAGGAGGAAAAATATACTAGTAAACAGGATATTTAACAGTCATAAAAAGAAAAAATTAAAACAATAAGCTTTCAAGAGAAACACTATAGGAAAAGTTTATATATCATAAAAAATCGCCCATACAAATGAGTATTTTATTTCCCACAAATGAATGAAACATTAATAAAGAATCCAAAATTCGTAAGAAGCCAATTTGCAGAATTGCAACTTAGCCTCTCTCTCCCAGACTGTAACTTTAAAATCTCTCTATATATAATATATACAGTATTACATTTTTAAACTCTTTTTTTTTTTTTTAAAGATTTTATTTATTTGACAGCGAGAAACACAGCTAGAGAGGGAACACAAGCAGGGGGAGTGAGAAAGGGAGAAGCAGGCTTCCCGCCGAGCAGGGAGCCCGATGTGGGGCTCAATCCCGGGTCTCCAGGATCATGACCTGAGCCGAAGGCAGTCGCTTAACCAACTGAGCCACCCAGGCGCCCCTACATTTTTAAACTCTTAGAGGAGATGAAGATTCAACAGTATGATATCAGTCAAAATCCGACTAGGAAATGAAAACAACTCAGTGTTTGGGATTTAATGAAGACAAGTGGGTTACATTTGATGGAATAGCTGAGAGACCAAAAAAGGAACCATGAGGCTACCTACTGCATTAGCAGCAGCAGGAAGCCATGACCACCTTTAGGCTAGAGAGACACAGGAGTGCAGGGTGCTAGATCACCTGGCAGAAGCTAGAAAATCAGTGGAGCTACCTAGAAGAAGCCAGAACCACAGAGGAAATACAGTCACTAACAGAGAGAGGAGAGCTAAAAGTACTCCTCCCTTTCTTCCAACCTCTCATTGAATTTCTCACCAGTGCCTCCCAAACTCAGCAGAAGACAACAGAACTGGTATGGTGGGAAACTAACAAGGGGCAGCCACCTTGCAAAAGAGAGCATGAAGAAGCATGAAATGGAATGTAGGAATGTATTTGGGGGGAAAGGGGCCAATCCAGACATAAATTCTCTTCAGGAAAAATTAATTCTAAAGCCTAAAACATTTAGGAGTAATGATAATTATGTAGTTATAAATCCTACACATCTGATCCAATTTGAATTAATAACTTCTAAGAAATCTTTATGTCCTAAAGGCTAGGCACTGTATGTAACAGTTACTTTCAGACTTACACAATACAATATCTGTTCTAATGAAGTTTCTATAACGTGATTATGTTACTTTTTAAATTAAAAATGAATTTATTTTTAAAAATGGATTTATTTTGAAAACTAAAAAGTTACTGCAAGAAAAAGTAATCCGACTAAAGTAAGAGTTCTCATTTTGGAATAAGGTCAACCTCAAACATTTAATTTCTATGTCCCCAAAAAGTTAAAACCATACCATTTAAATCTGCATTTTCAAATCTGACCCAGACTATTTTCTCCTTCTCTTCTGTTAGAGGTGTTCCACTGTAAGCCTGCAGAGTAAACAGAAATGTCCGAATAAAAATTTTTTGCAGCTCTAATATTACTGATGTTCAAGACAAAAAGTAACTTAAATAAAGCCAACCCTATTCCTCTCCAATTCCACCAATCCTAACATCTTGAGAACCAACATATTCTGAAACATTTTTACTCCTAAAGAAAATTATCCAGGAGTGGGATAATCCTGGTTAAAGAAATTTAACTTATTAAAGAATTGCAGAAACCTAAAATACAATAGTCATAGTCTACTAGGAAGCATCACTGTAATACAAAGGCACTCAAAAACTAAATCATCAGGGTGCCTGGGTGGGTGGCTCAGTTGTTAAGCGTCTGCCTTCCACTCAGGTCATGATCCCAGAGTCCCAGGTTCAAGCCCAGCATCAGGCTCCATGCTCGACAGGAAGCCTGTTTCTCTCTCTCTCACTCCCCCTGCTTGTGTTCCCTCTCTAGCTGTGTTTCTGTGTCAAATCAATAAAACCTTTAAAAAAAAAAAAAACCAGAAACAAACTAAAATCATCCCCTACATTAGCCAACAAATAAGAAGGCTTAAGAAACAAACAAAACTACCACATGTATCTATTTAGTCCGAGGTGTTTATGATCAGGTAATTACACACTACCTAGAATTTTCAAAAGTATTACTTCCGGCTTGCCTTCAGTTCCAGGTGGAAGGCAAGGCCCAGAGTTGGGGGTGGAAAAAAAAAAGTACAGTATTACTTTTTCAGTCTTCTGTCAGGCATCTAGACCCAACCTATTAGCTGGTTTCTACAGGCCTGCAAGGTTCACAAAGATAAACATAAAATGCCGTGAAATCATAGGAAAAGTGTCACTGGTATCCATCAGTATTCAAAGGGAGTCATTTATTCATAAAGCAAATATTTTTATTTAAAAGTTTTAAAGATTGTATATATTTATAAGCATTTAGAATGTCAAAAAAGACCTGCAATATTTTCAATTATAAAGTACTCAGTTCATAAAATAGTTTAATATAAGCTATACCAAAAGCATATAAAAACTACCATCTTGCATATAATTTGTATTATACATAACCTGCTTGAAATTTCCATGCCAATTTACAGCCCCTGTACTGTATCATACAAGCTATTAACTTGTATGATAACTGAAAATCATCTACAATAAAAATACTATTAAAAGACAGAATTAGGGGCACCTGGTGGCTCAACTGGTTAAGCGACTGTCTTCAGCTCAGGTCATGATCCTGGAGACCCAGGATCAAGCCCCGCGTCGGACTCCCTGCTCAGCGGGAAGCCTGCTTCTCCCTCTCTCAGTCCCTCTGCTTGTGTTCCCTCTCTAGCTGTGTTTCTCTCTGTCAAATAAATAAATAAAATCTTTAAAAATAAATAAATAAAAAGACAGAATTACTTGAATAGATTTCCTATGCAACAGAAATTATCTTACAAATCATTACAATTTTATTGTCTTTTAAAAGAAAAAGAAAACAAGTGAAATGAGTAGAGGGCAGTTAATTCCTTTGGAGAAGAGGAAAGCCTACCCTAAAACCACCTATATTCATCAACTTTATCTTTAACCATCTCATCCTCACTTCCTTCCTCTTCGTTGGGTTTGGTCTCTTCTTTTTGGTCTTGAAAACTTCTTTAAAAATAGGGGCGCCTGGGTGGCTCAGTTGGTTAAGCGACTGCCTTCGGCTTGGGTCATGATCCTGGAGACCCGGGATCGAGTCCCACATCAGGCTCCCTGCTCGGCAGAAAGCCTGCTTCTCCCTCTCTCACTACCCCTGCTTGTGTTCACTCTCTCGCTGTGTTTCTCTCTGTCAAATAAATTTAAAAAATCTTTTAAAAAAATTTAAAAAAAATAAAATAAAATAAAATAAACTTTAGGGGGTGCCTGGGTGGCTCAGTTGGTTGAGAGACTGCCTTCGGCTCAGGTCATGATCCTGGAGACCCTGGATCAAGCACTACATCGGGGTCCCTGCTCAGCGAGAAGTCTGCTTCTCCCTCTCTCACTCCCACTGCTTGTGTTCCCTCTCTCGCTGTGTTTCTCTCTGTCAAATAAATAAATAATTTTAAAAATAAGGAAAATAAACTTTAGGAGGGCACCTGGGTGGTTCAGTCCATTAAGCGTCTGGCTTTGGCTCAGGTCATGATCTCAGGGTCCCGGCTGCCTGCTGGGCCTACTCACAGAAGCAGCCTGCCTGCTTCTCTCTCTCCCTCTCTTCTTCACTTTCTCAAATAAATCTTTATTTAAAAAATAAACTTTAGGGGGGGCACCCATGTGGCTCAGTTGTTAAGTGTCTGCCTTCGGCTCAGGTCATGATCCCAGGGACCTGGGATCGAGCCCTGCATCAGGCTCCCTGCTTGGTGGGAAGCCTGCTTCTCCCTTTCTCACTCCTACCCATGTGTTCCCTCTTTAACTGTGTTGCTCTCTGTCAAATAAATTTTAAAAATCTTCAAATAAATATATAATAAACTTTAGGGACACATGGGTGTCTCAGTCAGTTAAGCCTCTGCCTTGGGCTCATATCATAATCTCCGTCCAGGGTCCTGAGATCCAGCCCTGCATCAGGCTCCCTGCTCAGCAAGAAGTATGCTTCTCCCTCTCCCTCTGCCTCTTCCCTCCACCCATGTCCCCAACCACCACCGTCTCTTGTGTGACCACTCTCACTAGTGCTCTCTCTCAAATAAATAAAATCTAAAAAATAAATAAATAAACTTTATATTTTGGAATAATTTTAGATTATTAAATATAGTACAGAGTTCTCATATACCCCTTAGCCACTTTCCCCTAATATTAACTATCTAACCAAATCTGACCTTGCCATGGTACCTTTGTCAAAACCATGACACTGACATTATGTATTACTATTAATTAAGCCTCAGGCTTTATTTGGATTCATCAGTTTTTCCATTAATGTCCTTTCTCTGTTCCAGCATCCAATCTAGAATAGCACAGTGCATTTAAGACAACTTTTCCCCCCATCACGCTCTCCTTTAATCTGGTAAAGCAGTTAACATTTTTTAAAAATTTTTTCAGTATAGCAGATTATAAGGTTGCTTATCACCTGCAGCATTAGTCAACATTCTCCCAATTCCTTTGCAACAGTTGCAGGATGCTCTCCTTTGATTTTTGAGCAATATGCCGAACAAAACAAAGTTGAATGAGGTCTTTCACCATACTGAGATTCCTGAACTTCTTCCCCTTTCGGGAGAATATAAGACTTTCAAAACAAGCCTTGTATGCTTTTGCCATGTCTCCAAGTTTTCCTCTCTCCTTAGCAGACATGGTGTCCTCTAAGCCTTCTTGAGAAGTTCTGTGAAGCTGATTGAGGCATCTGAGTGCTGCTTCTTGTGTGCCTTCCTGAAGGTTCGCACACGAAGGCACATGTGGGTATTTTATTCTCAATGAGTCATGTACCCACCCAGTGCCCATCCTGCTTTCACTTGGTATCTGAATAGAGGTCAGTGTACTACTACACTAAAGGTTTCCCCCACCTTCCAGCACTGATCATTAGCCCTCCTTCTTTAACCAAGATCCAACTACTTTAGCCCTCTTACTGGCAGGATTTATTTATTTCTCCTTTTATTCCTTAACAGGTTTGATACTACAGATTAATAGCACCTGAAGGCAGGTGTAGAGTTCAGAAAAGGAAGCGGT
>PITA01027572.1:0-20736 GCA_004023965.1 Spilogale gracilis | reverse complement strand
CAGAGCGAGAGAGCATAAACAGGGGGAGCAGCAGAGGGAGAGTGAGAAGCAGGCTCCTCACTGAGCAGGGAGCCCTGTGCTGGGCTTGATCCAAGGACCCCAGGATCCTGACGTAAGACTAACTGTGTTGGGACCTCTTGGCGCCCACTAGTTTGCGGCCATTAGTGGAAGTCGGCTGGGGTGGCCTCTTAGGCTTCTCCGGAATACTTCTGCATATGTGACCTAGCTGAATCTTCCTGCCCTGGGCTCTTAGCCCGAGGGCAGATTGGGGAACTTAGCCCCACCCAGCAGTCTGGCCTGAAATCCGCCTAAGGCCTCAGTGATAGCCACTAATGAGCTCCTATTGGCCCCTCCTACTTCTTTTACTCCCTCCTTTCCTCTCTATATAACTGTGTCTCTGAAACAATAAAGCTGAGATTGCTGCGCCTTCTTGGCTGACTCAACTCCCGGCTCGGTGTGGTTTCTTTCCCCGTTTTAAGGGGGGTGGCCGGGCAGTCGACACTTACCATCTTGCTCAGCCCCTGGAGGGTAACAGGCTGGTCCAGTTATCCCTCCCCCTTACCAATGTTGCGGAGAGAGCAACATAACTGGGCCACCCAGGCACCCTAAGCCTCACCTTTTCCAAGGATTCTGATTGGATAGGTCTGAGACCAGTCCAAGTAACTGATTTTTTTCAAATGTTCCAGGCCATTCTAAAATTTCTGATCCATGGAGGATACTTTGCCTGACACTAGGTTAGGAGGATCTCACAGTCTTGCCTGATCACTTTCTTCTTCCTCTGAGATGGCTACATTCTCTTAGTTCACTTGTTTTTTATGGGTGTTGCTATTATTACTATGTCACAAGGCTGATTCATCAAAGAGAAAAGGGTAGCACAACTTTTGTAGAAATAAAAAATAGCTTAGTTATATTTTAATCATATTAAAGATTTAAAAAGTATCATAAATTTGCCATATTTTTTACTGATGACCAATATATTGGGATATAAAAGGCAAAAGAAATGGATACTCTTTTCCCCCTCAACTACGTTTCTCAAGAACAGAACTCTGAAGGGTTGAGTTATATTCCTGAAAACTCAAAGTACAATCACTTTCTTATATATTCATCAATAACATTTATTCAGCAGTTATTAGACATTAGGCACTTGCTTCATGCAGATAAGACACCTCTACCTTCAAGGTATTTCTACTATTTAGGTACTCTGAGATCTGATGAGCTTGCTGGATAGTAAGCAATGACATTTCTCTATGACCAAGACATTTAGTGAGTGTGTATTTGCCTGTATACCCATTTCTATTTTTAAGCTTTTAATAAACTATTTAGATTATTATTCTTATAGAAATATTAGTAATGTTTTAAGACTGCTCTTTACCTTATAGCTCTTCTACATTATTGACCATTTTGGTTTTTCTCAGTGATGTGTAGAATCCTGCCTTAAAGATATTAAAGGGCCCTTTTCTCTAACTAAGCAATAAAGGCAAACCCTGTTTTCACCAGGCAATTATGTCATATTACCTGCCCTTCACTAAGGCAGTACAGGCCTGACCTTTGTGTTTTGAATTAAAAAACTGGTTATTTAAAAGGGAGCTATTAACATCCAAGGAATAGGAAATTCCATGGATAATAAAATGCTGCAACCATTACTACCTCACTTTGTCAGTGGTACAAATTAAATTCTTAATATTTTATATATTCATTGCTATTTATAGGAGGATGGACATAAAGGGACAGAAAGACACAATATAATACAAGCTATTTTAATATTGCCAGCATACATTTTGCACAATGGTTCAACAATGAGCTTGCATTATTTGTGGAGATTTTTCGCTCACTTTCATAGGTGTACCCAAAAGCAAACTTTTACTCAATAATGAATGACAACTATGAATTAAAGCTTTCAAAAACATACATATATACATATGTGTACATATACACTTAAATACATCTACACACATATATATACATACACACATGTATATTTATATGTATATTTGTAAACTCTTGGAATTCATCCATATAAGATGGTTTTCTTCACCCATTTACCACTCATCACAGTCTCCTTATTTACTCTAGGTGAGTAAATGTGCAAGAAAAATGGTAGCAATGAGAAATATCACTTACTTGATTAGAGTCATTCAATTATTTTTCAGGGATGCATTGTAAGTAACTAAACCAACCAAACAAGATTTCTAATCTGTGTTTCAAAAAGGCTTTATGAGTTCCCTTCTTTACTATCCAATAACATACAGAGTTTCTATAGCAACTGTGTAAGAAACCATAGCACTGTGTTACAGCACTTGAAAAAGGAGGAATGCTCCATAGGCACTCAAATGCATTTTAAAAATTACATAATAACCTGTCTCAGTGAGCAGCATACTCTGTTTCATGTACAAATAGAACGTCATATGGTCTTTCCTGGAGAATGATTATATCCACATTTATAGCTATACCTTTATCTATAGCTATATACAAGTCCATTTTCAAAGAACTTAGCTAGATACAGAATTTGTAGTTTATGGTAAATTGTATTCATTACTAAATAAATGACTACTATTCTTCATCAAAACTCTCTACCACTGTTTATTTTTATTTGGAAGGCAAGATTATTTTATTCATTTGTTTTTTAAAGAAATATTTTTAGAGGAGTTCTAGGTTTACAATAGAATTGAGAAGATACAGGGTCCCCAGTTTTTACTGACCTGCATAGAGTGTCCCGTTACTGATATTGCTCAACAGCATGGCATTTCCATTTTTTACCAAGGATGAAACTTCACTCACACAACATAACCACCAAAAGTCCATAATTTACATTACAATCTGTTATTGGTGTTGTACATTCTATAGATTTGGACAAATGTGTAATAATATACATCCATCATGATAGTACCAAACAGTATTTTCACTGCCCTAAAATTTCTCTGTGCTCAGTCTAATTAATTCTCTCCATGAAATCCTAGCAACCACTGGTATTGTTACTCTCTCCCTAGTTTTGCCTTTCCAGAATGTCACACAGTTGGAATCATACATTTCCATGTTGGTTTATTTCACTTAGAAACCCCACTTAAGTTTCCTCCATGTCTTTTCATGGACTATTAGCTCTTATCTTTTTAACTTTAAAAAATACTCCATTTAGGGTACCTGGGAGGCTCAATCGTTAAGTGTCTGTCTTTGGCTCAGGTCATGATCCCAGAGTCCTGGGATTGAGCCCCACCTCAGGCTCCCTGCTTGGAAGGAGGCCTGCTTCTGTCTCTCACTCCCTCTGCTTGTGTTCCCTCTCTAGCCATGTTTCTCTCTGTCAAATAAACAAACAAAATCTTAATAAATAAATAAATAGATAGATAAATAAATAAAATAAAAATATTCCATTTTCTAAATTTTACCACAGTTTATTTAACCATTCACTTAGTGAAGGACATCTTGATTGCTTCCAAGCTTTGGCTACTATGAATAAAAGTGTTGTATGTTCAGACTTTGCATGGACATAAGTTTTCAACTCGTTTTGGTAAATAGCAAGGAGTAAAACTGCTGAGTCCTATAGTAAGAGTATGCCTGATTTTGTGAAAAACTGCTCCTTCCAGAATGGCTGAATCATTCTGCATTCCTACCAGCAAGAAATGAGAGTTCCAGTTGCTCCACATTCTCGTCAACATTTGGTGTTGTCAGTGTTCTATTTTTTTGCCACTCTGATAGGTAAAGAGTGGTACTGCACTATTGTTTTAATTTGCATTTCCCTGATAACCTATGATATGTAGCATCTTTTCCTATGTTTATTTACCATCTGTATATCTTCCCTGGTGAGCTGTTTGTTAAAGTCTTTGTCTTACTAATCTGTTTTTTGGGTTTTTTGTTTGTTTGTTTGTTTTTAAACTACTGAGTTTTAAGAATGCTTTGTGTATTCTGGATAACAATCCTTTGTCAGATGTGCCTTTTAATATTTTCTCCCAGTCTGTGGTTTGTCCTCTCCATTATCAGTATTTCTTTCATAGGTTGTGCCTCTGTTGCTGTATCTAGAAAGTCATGACCAGACCCAAGGTCATCTAGGTTTTCTCTTACATTATCTTCTAGGTGTTTTACAGTATTGCCTTTTAACTTTTGGGCTGTAATCCACTTCAGTTAACTTTTGGTATGATTTCTTTTTATTTACTTTACAAAAGTACTGGTATTCAACACACTGAAAATATATAACAACAATAAAAATTTATCCTTTCACACCAGATAGTTTGAAAGCACCTTGGCACTTACCCATTGTTCCCCTTATTTTTTTTTATTTTTTTTTTAAGATTTTATTTATTTATTTGACAGAGAGATCACAAGTAGGCAGAGAGGCAGGCAGAGAGAGGGGAGGAAACAGGCTCCCTGCTGAGCAGAGAGCCCGATGTGGGCCTCAATCCCAGGACCCTGAGATCATGACCTGAGCTAAAGGCAGAGGCTTTAACCCACTGAGCCACCCAGGCGCCCCTTCCCCTTATTTCTATGCAATGTCATGTTATTTCAGGCCTCTGGGAGATTTCATAAATTCCTTTATTCACTGCAATCACTGTCACTGTTGCCTCATTGCCTATTTCATGTCTATTGATGCTCATTCATGGTCAGTCTCACAATATCATCACTACACATGCTAACACCTTCTGGTTGAGGAATAGAGATCTCTGTTTTGATGACTGAAAGGTATAGTTGTCTTGTGCTCTCAAATTTTTCTCACCAGTATATCAGCTGTCAACCATTCTTAACAGTTCTTTCTGTTCTCTCCTTGTCTTGTACTCAGATCTGTATGCAGAAGGCAGATAAGCCTTTAACTGAATGAAGTGTTTTCCTCCTGTTGCACATGCTATTTCTGCTCCCAAACCCCTCTTTCCTGATTTATCCTCAATGCCTTGCACTGTCCTCGATTAATTCAATTTTATAAAGATAGTAACATTTTTGCTAAAAATGGAATTTCAACCATTCTAAATATCCTATGCTTAGTTGAAGATTAATACCATTGTGTATTGAATATTTCTTTGAAAACTGAAAGCTATATTACTGGGAAATCTATGTCTATGTTTTTATTGAAAAAAATATGAGGCCTCTTAAAGCTTCAATTTATACTAAAAATTAATATAAGAACAACTTAATATTTATCTTATTTTATTTTAAATAATTTGCCATTATCACAAACCAACTAAAATAACAACTACAAGAAAATTGCATCCTGAAGATTACATACATCTACCGACTTTTCCCATTTTCTAGATCAGACTCAATGCTCTAAGGAACTATAGGTTTTTGAATACTCCCTAATAAGGTAAAGGAGGAAAAGAAGTTTACTGTTTGTCAATATTTCAATAGTGTGAGACACAGAGATTTATATGATTAGGCATTATGTCAGATTTTAATTACAAAATACCCTTCAAATACATTAATTTGCATCTTATAATACCTATTCCATAAAAAGTTAAAACCTGCAAGCAAAATATAGATCCTAAAGTATTCCTATGTCTATAAAAATAACTTTCTAAGCAAAGGCATTTGGGTCACCTAGGACTCTAGGATAAAGAATTGGAAACCACCAGACTATTAGGCTGTTAGAATTGTTATCACTGCCAGCCATAATTTCACTATATTCAGTGTTTTAATGACTACCTGACATGAGTGAATTTCTGGGCAACACTTACACACAGAGATAATATATTTTTTCATAATATCACCTTAAAAATTAACAATGATAGCATACAGTTGATAATATTAGGAGGTTCTTTGGAAGCCAAGAAAAACTATCCAGAATTCCAGCAAGTTCTGATGGGTGTCTGCTTTTTTTTTTTTTTTAAAGATTTTTATTTATTTCACAGAGAGAAATACAGCTAGAGAGGGAACACAAGCAGAGCGAGTGAGAGGGAGAAGCAGGCTTCCTGCCCAGCATGCCCCGATGTGGGGCTTGATCCCGGGGCTTGATTCCAAGCCCCTGGGATCATGACTGGAGTCAAAGGCAGATGCTTAACAACTGAGCCACCCAGGTGCCCCAATGTCTGCTTTTCTAAAGAGATGCTATGTCTTACTGAGTAGTACTAATAGATTTCTGCACCTGGACATCTTTCTTTTCAATCAAACTACACATCTTTAGGGACATGGAAGTAAATGTTCAACGTGCCAATAGCAAAAACATTTCTAAAAATTTGATCCTGTATTATTAAGAGAAAAATTCTTGCTTCCTATGTCACACAGAACATTTTCATTCATTCCATAAACTAATAAAATGAACTAAAATTAAACTATCTAAATCAACTTTGAATTAATACAAGTTATCAATTTTTGATCATGTGTATGTAACTCACAGTGGGAGGAAGGTCAAATCTCTTGTCACGCAATAGTCCTGAAACTCCTTAAGCAGCTCATAAATTCTCATCCAGCACTACTTTTGGATTGTACTCAAAACACTGAAAATATTTACACCTGGGTTGGCAAACTCCCTCTTATGTTATTTTCATTCACTCAATAGGTCATTTTCAATTCTTTTTCAAACTTTGAGAAACATTTGTTTTTCCTGAAAAACAGCAGAAAAATCTTTCTTCTTCTTGGAGCTATTCTTTACCCATTCTTTATTCCATGGTTTCAATATTCTCCCGAAGTAACTAAGCTGTTAAAGTTACAGGGTTTTTCACAAAATGCTCCTGTTATAGAGATGATCCAAGTAAAATTAATGAAGTTCTATCTCCTCTCCTAACCTTTGATTTTGTCCACTGAGATTTCTTTGTTGCAATTCACCTCTCAAATAACATGTCTATATACCTATATCCACATCTATATCTATCTATATAGTTTTGAGTAAATTTACTCATATTATAGGAGTTTCTACCAAAAAGTACACATACATTTTATCATGAGAACTGCATGATAGTACAACCTTGTCATTCTTTATTCCTTTGTGCATGTCTCTAGCATTTTTTAAAAAGATTTTATTTATTTATTTGACAGAGAGAAACAGAGCTAGAGAGGGAACACAAGCAGGGGGCGTGAGAGAGGGAGAAGAAGGCTTCCTGCCAAGCAGAGAGCCCAATGCAGGACACGATCCAGGACCCTGGGATCATGACCTGAACTGAAGGCAGATGCTTACCAACTGAACCACCCAGGCACCCGTCTGGCATTTTTTTTTTTTTTTTTTTTTTACATCTCATTGCTAAGAACTCTTCAATAATTTTCCTATAGGTTAATTCTAATGAAATCTTCATTTCTCAAATTAGTCTGTGAATCAAAATTCAAATGATTCTCTAAACTTAATTTCAATATTAGACAATACAATGTGTGACAGTTTAGCAGGCAAATCTTTAATCCAAAAGTAGCAATACTTAAGGTCAGGACAGAAATATGGCAAACTTCCATCACAAAAACCTTCAATAAGAAGAAATAAATTTGAACTTTTAATTACTTTTAAAGGTGAAGACACTTTCATCAGAAGGATTTGTAAAAGATCAAATCTGACCTACTTGCCTTTGTATTGATCCGTACTTGTATAAACATTTTAAGATAACAAATAATATAAGATATGTTGAACAAGTGGGAATACAAGCTAATGAACATCTTTATTCGAAATGAGTATTTTTAGTTCCACTTTGGAGTATAAGTAAATTTTCAATTATTTCTCAGCCAGATGCCTATTGACTGAAATCTTACAGCTCAATCTCAGTAAGAATTTCCAAGTTAAAATATTTCTCTAGTATGTGGCTTTGAAGAAAACAATTAAGTCTGTCTGAAAAAAATAAATTGGAAAGCCAAAGAGAGCTTTGTTACAAAGTGATGGTGGTAGAAGGGACAGATGGATAACACCATCCATCATGATGATACTGCGTAAGAACAGAGGTCATGCAATCCTTCTGGAAGTTTCATTTACATATGTCTGCTGAGGTTCTTCATTTCCAACTTAGTAGAGTAGAATGGGTTTCAAGTAGAATAAAAGGGCAGTGTGTTTGCTTTTTAAAATTAAATTTTCTAATGCACAGTGGAACGCATACCAATTTTAAAATTCTATTGACAGTTCCATATTCTTTTTTAAAATTTTCTCATGTTTCTTTTTTTAATTTAAATTCAATTAACCAACTTACAGCACATCAAGTTTCAGATGTAGTGTTCAATTATTTATCAGCTGCATATAACACCCAGTACTCACCACATCACATGCCTTCCTTAATACCCATCACCTGGTTATCCCATCCTCCTGCCCCCCTCCCAGCAACCCTCAGTTTATTTCCTATAGTTAAGAACTCTCATGGTTTTTCTTGCTCTCTGAAGACTTCCCATTCAGTTTTCTCTCCCTTCCCCAATGATCCTCTGCCCTCTTTCTTATATTTCACATATGACTGAAACCATACGATAATTGTCTTTCTCTGACTAACTTATTTCGCTCACTATAATATCCTCTAGTTCTGTCCATGTCAATGTAAACAGCAAGTATTCATCCTTTCCAATGGCTGAGTAATACTCCAACAGATGAATGGATAAAGAAGATGTGGTGTGTATGTGTGTGTATGCAAGGGAATATTATTCAGCCATATTTATTTTTAAATTTATTTTTAAAAAGGTTTTCTTGGGACTATCTGGGCGGTTCAGTCGGTTAAGTATTTGCCTTCTGCTCAGGTCATGATACCAGGGTTCTGGGATCAAGCCCCACATCGGGGTCCCTGCTCAGCAGGGAACCTGCTTCTCCTTTTCCCTCTCCCACTGCCACTCTCCCTACTCATGCTCTCCTCCCTCTCTCTCTCTGTCAAATAAATAAACACAATCTTTAAATAAACAAACAAATAAATATATTCTTCTGAAAAAAAGTTTACGAGTTTCAGTCCTTGAACTAAAACCCTTTTTTTAGATATTTTGGCTCTTGGCCACTCCTACTTTTATCAGTTCTGTTTTCCCTAGAAACCAATAAAAAATTGACATAATAACTCTCATTCAAACAACTAAAAACATTTTGTTAAAATTCCCACCACAGAAACTCTCTAGCCAAACTGGGATTTATTTATTTCCTCTAAATATGCAATATGCTCTCCATATAAGTTTACAAAATTTCTACTCTCCAAAGTGCAGTATTTGAAATAGCAATTTCTACGCTGCTCTAACTATTTAAATCTGATGTTTCACACTAGTAGCAATGGTAGATTTAAAACTTTGAAAGGGTTTGGGTTTCTTTTTGGTCCTGACCAGTTTGTGTGTGTGTGTGTGTGTGTGCGTGTGTAAGTTATCACTTATTAGCACTTAAAAATCTGGACATTTAATACAAAGTTGAGATTTTCTTATTCCCATAAAATTTGGGATATCTGCCAACTCTGGGTCAGCTCCTGCAGAATCCACTCAAGCTGAGTGGCTATTTCGCTGTTAAGACCTCACCTCTTCAAGGATATGGCTTCCACTTGAGTCATGAATTGACTCTCAAGGATACCTGAGTTTATAAAACTGGATCTGAAACATATCTTTCCTCCACTGAGTCCTAGTCTAACACTCAGTTGTTCTTTGACAACTTCCTGAAAGCATCCTGAGCCTGGTAATCATTTCTATTTCTGGCTTTATTTTTATTTAAAGGGCTAATTTGGAACTTAGCATAAACATGACATGGTTAGATTAAATTGTCAGTCTCCCAGGTGGATTATAAACTCATTAAGCACACAGACCAAATTTTGCATCAATCTTATATATCTTGCTTTTTAGTATAATACCCTAGACACATAATGTTTTTTATGAGAATGTTTTATTCTACCAATGGCTTAGGTCTATGAAGTGCCATTGTTTTTTTTTTTTTTTAACACAAATTTATTTAAATGAATGTGTATTACACACATATGGGCACTCCATGTTTATATCTTTCCCTCAACATGTATGTTATTGTCTCAGAAATCTCACAAGAAAACACTTGGTTTAATTCAGGCAATCACGTTAAAGTAATTACTTTTGTTTCCAATCATTTGACTTAAATATTTGTAAGCAATGTCCAGAATGGGAATCCTGGAAACAAATGTAGAAAATTACAACAGGTATCGTTTTTGGTAACAATAATTTGCTTCCCCTCAGTCATGTTTCACATACTATGGAAATGAAACTTAAAAATCGAGGGTACATAATACTCCATGAAAATTATAGTTTCTTTATGCAGAAAATGGAATATATAAGATATATAGACTCAGGAATGGAAAAATAAAACCACATTTTTCATAGAAGTTCAAAGCTCTTAATTAGAGTTTAAATTGTGATTTCAGATTTTTCAAATGCAGTTTAAGTACTTTCTAACCCATAAATAATAGATTATATGTATGAAAATTGGAGTTTGACTGACAGAATGAAATATACTTTAAGATAATATTTTAGTTATAGGTATCCCCTGCTTTTTGAAAGTTGACATTATGCCACTTCACTTTTACAAAACCTACAATTGTGCCTGTTTTCACTAACTGAAAGAAATCTGAAGAGGATTTTCACTTTTAGGAAAAAAGGAAAAAAGCAAAAAATAGTGATCAGTATTTGTTTTGTAGAGAGCCATTATAGAGGCAGCACACAATCCAAGCAGTGTGAATACATTTCAAGCTTCTTCCCTGGGAATTACACTCAGCATCTCAGCATCAAACTACCATTATTTTGAGCTATGTCTGTGAGTGTCTTTGCTTTAGCTCAATATA
Organism: Spilogale gracilis; assembly: GCA_004023965.1. Lineage (NCBI taxonomy): Eukaryota > Metazoa > Chordata > Mammalia > Carnivora > Mephitidae > Spilogale > Spilogale gracilis. The sequence continues at coordinate 10,102 of PITA01027572.1, read as the reverse complement.
TTTTGTTCATCTGTTATCAAGATGTGTCCTAAGGTATCAGAAAAACCTAAAAGAGGTTATTTTGAGGGGCTGGTAATGCTCAAAATTTTTCCATATGAAGTAATGGTAATTGTTTCTTCACTTTCTGCCATTTTGGTTTACAAAATCCTTCACAGGAATGCTCTACTTCTGGAATGGGGGAGAACCTGCTACCTCAAATGTACTTCAGAATTCCTACATAACTCTTAGTTAACAATTTGACTTTTACATTCTCATACGAATGGATAGCTTTATAACTATCACCCTTTCTATCATATACATAGGAGTTAAAAAATCCTCATGGAATCAACGAAATAACTGAAAATTCTACCATGCTAGAGCACCAGAGTTGAACTTATTAGGCTGTTTATCTTGTCAGCCATACCAGTGTAACATAACTTTTTTTTTTTAAGATATTATTTATTTTTTTTGACAGAGAGAAACATAGCTAGAGAGGGAACACAAACAGGGGGAGTAAGAGAGGCAGATTCTAGGATACCGGGATCATGACCTGAGCTGAAGGCAGACACTTAACGACTGAGCTACCCACGTGCCCCACACAAGTGTAACATTTCAACCCTAATTTGTGCTGTATATTTCTGATACTAATTTAGTTTTGGAAATAAAGCTTTAATAACTCTTTCTTGAATTAGATAATTCAAGAATTATTTGTTTTTTTAGTTAATTGTATTTAGTTAAATGTAATTTAGTTAATTAATATATTGCTCATGTATTAATTATGCATATTACTGATAAATATTTGAGTTGTTAGAGTGGTAAAACAAAAAACTTCATAACTATTTCTATCAGTACTCTGGCAATTTGGCATTATATAACAAATTATTTTAATTTTGATTTGTTTTGCTAAGTAATCTGTCCCTTTTAATACTTTAGAAAAATTGAACTTAAAGATAAAATATGATAAATTTCAAACACACAGTAAACAATTTTCAAATATAGGAAAAACCCTCGTAAGCCAGAAAGGAAGAGAGAAATCCAAGTGAAAGGAACATATCTGAACTCTATAGCAACTCAATGGAGGTAACGCTCCCAAAGTCTGATCCAGGAGATAAGTGATTCCTATTTTGGGAAGAAGAATGTGGTCTTTGCTGTAAGCACAACTGCTGAAATGCCAAGTGATGGTCCACTGGTCCTTTTTTTTTTTTTTTTTTTTTTAGGTTTATTTATTTGAAAGTGGGCAGGGGGGCAGAGAGAGAATCTTTCAAGCAGACTCCCTGCTAAGTGCACATTTTTCCATAACCTATGAGATCATGACCTGAGCCCAAAGAGTCAGAAGCTTATCTTATTGAGCTGCCCAGGTGCACCAATGATTGACAGATTCTTGACCAAACTTTAGTCAGGCTCTTCTGAGCCTTTTTCTTGAGTAGGACTCAACCTCTATTTATTAAAAACTAATAGAGAAAATCAGCACCAATGATTTTATCCACCTCACCAACTCCCCTTCTCACACACATACCCACACACACATACACCATTCATAGGCATAAAATAAGAGACTTGAAAAACACTAGTATAGTTTCTAACAGCTCAAGGCCACATCCTTAGGATGATTCTAGCTCCCTTTAAAATGGCTGCCTGAGAAAGAGTGAGGGTGCCAAAAGAATTTACATTTGTTCTAGTCAACACTATAACATAAGAACTCTGTCTTCTGGTGTCTTTGGTGGGAAGACAGGAACCTAAGTTACATTAGCCAGTTAGCAAACCCTGGTGGTCTAGTCACATGGCCCAATGCCTTTTCCTAAGTTTGTAAATTTTCACTTCCTTGAGTCTACTCAACTCCCCATAGTTCCCCCACCTTACTCCCTCACTCTCCTTTTAAAATACCCAGTCACCTCTATACAAATGGAAATTGAATTCAGTTCACAGGAGACCCTCTTACCAACTACAATAACTTATAACTTATTACTGAATCAAATGTGTCCTTGCTTTGGCTGTCTTTGAAATGATCCATACAAGAAACAGTGGCTTAAAGACACACTGTTCACCACCCAGGAAAAGATGACTGAGAGAGAAAAAAATAAACTATAAGAAATTAATAATGCCCCCCAAAAAGAAAGAAAGAAATTAACCCAAAACTCTAACCTGAATTAACTATAAGAAATTATCATTCTAATTTCATATATCATTTGTCACATATTTTTTATTACCTACAATTTACTGAACTAGAAGGTCATTAACCCTGTACAAAATGAGTACAAGTTTAAAAACTGCAAAAAAACAGAGGGGGAAACAGTGAATAAGAATGAAAAGAATCAAGGACCAGTTGGATGAAAATGTTAAAATAATTTGAAATAAACTATAAATAAATATATTTAAAAATTAAAGAGAAAATTAAAATGAAAGATAAAAAAGTATATGATTATATGTAAAAAGAAGACATAATTGGAAAAACAAATAATTTTCTAAAATTGAAAACATAGTGACTATACCATAATAATGTTCCTTTTCTTACCAGCACTATTTCCCCATTTTTTTCTTCAAATACATATTCTGTTTTATTTTTTCAAATATTCCCTATTTTTCTAACTAGTTAAATGCCTCAGAAGATGCTATTCAAGACCAGGTTCCATAGAAAGATCTGACTGGTACACAGAAAATCCCACTACATAGCTAATAATTTAGTTCTAGAATGGCTATATATCAGAATTTGGCTCAAGGAGATATGATGGAAAAAAATACATTGTACTAATAAAAAAGTTTAGTTTTTTCAATTGGACTAGGTTTTAGGTGAGTAGTCTGTCTATATATCATATATAATGCATTATATAATTATATAACAACATAATATAAATGTTACTTTACATATTAGTATACATTATATATTATTATGGATTAGGCTATTTGTGGAATTACAAAGATACAAAGAAAATGGCAAAGCAATTTAAAAAATGTGATACTAAAGACATCAACTTAACTGCATAATATAACTATTCTGGAAGCTATACTATCTCTATCTTTTTGTTACACAAGTACTTTTTCTGGTTTTCTGTTACTGTTAACTTAAGACACACACTGAAATAAAGAAGTCAGTGGGTAGGTAAATAAAAGTAAGTTACGTAAGCCTACAGAAAGCATAAAGAGGATGAGAGGAAAAATATAAAAAGGGATTTTTATCACAAGTTAAACAGGAACTGGGAATTTAAAAATCTAAAAGTTTTTAACAAGAGACAAAACACTTATCTATATTTGTATACTGTATAAATAATTCTGCAATCCATATTACTTAGATATTTTACTATCTATATTTACATAATATCCTTTCTTATATATTCTTTCATATACAATGTGCTTGAATATACATATACATGAATATATACATATATAAATATATATATTGCATACATAATTATGCCATATATTAGAAATGTCAAACACATTCACTGTAGCTCCTTCCTGGGCTACGAGGTTTGGGGTTTCTCCCCTGGTCCAGCCAGGGGGAAAAAGGTGGGGTCAAGCAGGATGATGAGTGTAGGAGGCCAAAAACACACCCAAGCCGGGAGGTCTGTCGAACCAGGATCTCTTGCTGTTTGCCAGCTCTCCTGCACTCTCCTCTAAGGCTCTCTTGCTGCTTCCTCGCAGGTCCTCTGCCTTTGTCTTGTCTCTCAGTCTCTCTCTGCAGGCTTTCTTGCTGCTTCCTCGCAGGCCCTCTGCCTTTATCTCTCTGTCTCTCAGTCTCTCAGTCGGCTCTCAGTCTCTCTGTCGGCTCTCAGTCTCTCTGTCTTATGGCTTTGTCTCTCTGTCTCTCAGTTTCTCTCCACATCTCCCTTGACTGTCAAGGGTCCCAGTCTTCTATTATTCCCAAGTGAGGAAGTTGGGTGGTGCAGTAAAATCTTTAACTGCTTTTGCACCCACCCTAGAGATAGGATTAGTATTGTTACTGCAGGATACAGAGTGATTGCTTTAACTCACAGAAGTTGAGACCATTGAGGCACAAGGATTAAGAAATACAGATAAGAGATACAGAGATATGATTACACAAAGGACATACTGCCCTGACACACAGGGTATGTGGCTTTTCAGATTCTAAGCAGGGAAAGCCCCTCTGGGCTTTCATTTGCATTCACAGGTACTTCCACCAGAATTTCTGGTGGCTTGGGCATGGAGGGAAGGGCGGATCATGCACGGTTCCCGACAATTCACAATCAAAATAAGAGGACTGAGAGTCACAAAATGAAGTAGTAAATTTTCACTGCTGGATATGTTATCAGTTCATACTTTTTGCAAACTATTCTCAAATTTCAAAGCTAGTATAAAATAAATAAATTTTATTTGAAAATGGGATACTTTCCAGCTGATTAGAAACTTACTTTATTTACTTAAACTGCTATTTGGTATTCCATTGTATAAATGTATCCATTCCCATTACTGGTGAATTAAATCTCTATTAAATTTATGTTAAAACTTAATGTTAAGTGAGAAGAGTTACATAGATTCAGTATGCAATCATTTATATAAAATAAACACATTTTATATAATATTTTTAGCTTCAGGTATATATCTGGTACGTTAAGTACAAATGGCAATGTTACACATTAAGGAGGTAATGAAGAGAACAGACTTCAGGAGGAAAGCACAAAGATATCTATAATTCTTATTTTATATATAAATATGTGAATAAAGCAAAGAACCAAAAATATAACATTTAAATATCCCGAGTGATGGATAGATGGGTATTCACAACATTATTTTCTGTTCTTTTCTTCAACATAAAATTATCAAACCAGAAATAAATAAATAAACTTAGGTTATAGTTCTGCTATATTATAAAAATAAATTCTGAGTCCTCATTGTATCTATGTATACTAAATAGCAGGGTTGCACGGTTGACAGTTTACAATAACTAGATGTGGAGAGAAGTTGAGTGGATGGCGTTGGACACGTTATTTGACATTTCTGAATGTCCTGACTCCTTATTAATAAAAGCAACACAGGGCGCCTGGGTGGCGCCCAGTGGGTTAGAGACTCTGCCTTCAGCTCAGGTCATGATCTCAGGGTTTTGGGATCGAGGTCCACCTTGGTTTCTCTGCTCAGCAGAGAGCCTGATTCCTCCTCTCCGCCTGCCTCTCTGCCTACTTGTGATCTCTCTGTCAAGTAAATAAATAAAATCTTTAAAAAAAAAAAAAGAGCAAAACAATAACAGTGTTTGCTTTGTATAGTTGTTTTAAAAATTAAATGAGACAACATATATAAAGTTCTTAAAATATAGAAGGTAATCAGCAAATGTCAGTTCCTCTCTCATCAATATATATGCAGTTTCCTTTGTAATTCATTCTAGAGAATAGGAAGTTTTGGTTGCCTTCATCCTTAATCATCTTCTTAATCAATTATTCTAAAGATATTCTATGATATTCTGATATTCAAGGCAAGCACTATTATACTTCATAATTTTCACAAAGCCAGTATTCAAGAGAAACAATATTTAAAATATTTGCTATTATTGTACATGACTAGCTTACAAGTTTTAGGTATCTCAATTTCTTTTTTCATTTTATGGCTATTTGGATATTACCTCTTTATTTGCTCAGATTCATTCTATAAATTTTATTTTTATTTAATTATATTTAAATTGTTAATATTTATGTTTGTACTATACACTGTATACTTCCTCTTAAAACTAATAATTAAAAATAATAAACCAGGGTTTTTAAATTGGGCAGGTTTGTTTTGGCAGCTTCTCCTCTGTGTCATACTGATGTTTAGGGCATTACTGGATGCCAACAGTATTTAATAAAGCAAACTGGCTTTGAAAATACCTTTACCTTTGAGAATTTATCCTTTTTCCAGTCTGCTATTCTTTGACTGATTTTTAATAATATGTTGCCTTGATAGGAGATAAGAGGAAAAAGTATGTAAGAAGTGTGACCCAGTACTGCATATTAAGGTATTTTCATTCTTACAGACCAATTTTTATTTATGATTGATATAAAAGTGTCATATGATGTATCTTTCAAAAGAGGTAATATCTTGACAAGGCAGGAAATTGTACACCAAAATATATTTTACCCACATACACACACTTATACACATAAATACATACTCTCTTTTCCGAGTTTGAAAATTTATCAACTATAGAAGAATACTTACTTTTCAAATATTTCTATTAAATGTCACCTAATGAATAGAAACTTAAATACAAAATTTAGATTGTATTTGGGAAATTTAGGATTGTAAATCCACTTCCTAATATAACACTCACGGAAGCCTGCATCCCATGGCTTTCTAATAATTGTAATCTGCTTTGCCCCCTGTGTTAGAGATATAATTATGTTAACAGCTTTCCTACACAGGCACCATACATTGCCATTATGAGGCTAACTTCATTAATTAGCATCGTGCAGTAAATTAGCAGTTATAAGGACTGCTGGTACAAGAGGATCTCCATTTTCTCACCATTTACTTAATCCTCAATGTTAAGATTACTGCTCAGTGAATTTCCACAGCAAAATCACTCTCCTCAGATGTTGTGATTCAGCATTTGTATGGATTTGGAACAAACAGTTTTCTCTGGATGCCCACAAGTTAGTATTACTGAAACCTCATCCTGCTCCTTGTTGCAAAGACACAGGAATGCAGAGACAAGCCAATGTGAATGCATTCTTTTTCCTTTCAAAACAACTATTTTTTTAAACAACTTGATGGAAAGAATAGTATTAGCTAGAAAGTAAATGGAAAACCAGAATGATTCCTTTTAAAAGGAAATTCCCAGATTTTATTTGTATTTTAGTGAGCAGACCGTTTTATGCTAATACTTGGTGGGAAACACATAAAATTAAAATTAAATTACACTATTATTTATCCCATTATTGACTTACAGTGTGCTGTGACGATTACTAACTTCTGTGTTTGTATGTGCTTAGTAACTAATTGTTCTCAACTCTTAAGAATTTTTAGAGAAGCACAAACTATCAGTTTTAAGCAGAAATTATCAAAATCATAGGCCATCAGGAATATATTTATTTGCTTTATATAAAAGAGGCATGATACATACTTAAAATGTCATCTTATCTTGGAGAGCCTGGGTGACTTAGTCAGTTAAGCATCCAACTCTTAATTTTGGTTCCGGTCCTGATCTCAGGGTCATGAGATCAAGTCCCGAGACAGGCTTCACAATAGGCATGGAGTCTGCTTGAGATTCTCTCTCTTTCTTTCCCCCCTCTTCCCCTTCCTTGCCTCGTGGATGCATGAACTCTCTCTCTACAAAGAGTTATCTTGGTATTCCAATACTGGTTAATTCTCTGACTATATATATACATAAGCACACTCTGTAAGTAACTTCTAATTTGTAGTTTTATGATCAAAGTCTCTAATAATTCAGACCCTGGATATATTGAAGATCTTTGTAAAAAGTAGTCTAAAAAACTGTAGTGTCTATTTCCCTCTGGATCTACATGTGCTCTGACAAATAATCTATAAACATTAACTATCACACATGTTGTAGAAAACATTTCATATATGTTAAAGTGAAAACGATACTTAATTTTTATTCATTATCAAAAAAATGGAAAGTGTGAGGATTTATTTTTGGATTACAGATAGTCCCTGACTTACAATGGTTTGACTTATAATTTTTTTGACTTTATGATGGTACAAAAGCAATAGGAATTCAGTAGAAAACATACTTCAAATTTTGAATTTTTATGTTTTCCAGGTTAGCAATATACAATAAGAATTTCTCATGAGGCTAGGCAGCAGCACCAAGCCCAACTTTCCAGTATGGCATGGCATCACAAGGGTGAAAATTTGATATTACTTAGAACCATTATGCACATACAGCCATTCTGTTTTTTACTTTCAGTACACTGTTCAATAAATTACATAAGATACTCAACACTTTATTATAAAACAGGTTTGGTGTTAGATGAAATTTGTCCAACTATACATAATCAAGTTACACAACCACTAGATGAATTTGCTTAGGTGTTCAGGGCACATTTAAGGTAGACTAACTAAGGTATGAAGTTTGGTAGGTTAGGTGTATTAAATGCACTTTGGACTTACGGTATTTTCAGCTTATGAGGGGTTTACTGGGTCATAACCTCATCCTTCGTTAAGGAAGATCTGTACTTATTTAGGTGTCCCCTTACCTAAAAGGGATTTACAATATCTGGATATAAAATATGTGCCACTTGGATCCCTCAGTCATGATTTTCTGCTGAACACTATGCTGATTCTTGAGAAGGATTACCTAGTACCAGAACCATTACCTGGGCCCAAAGCAGATTTCCGTCAAAAACAAAAGCAGGCTCCGGGAGTGCTGTATCCACTCTTCAGAGAGGCCAGACTTTTGTGACTTTCAACCTACTTGTGTGAGCTCCAGCGGGTCTTTTGTGCTCTCCCGGCCTCAGGGGAACAGAGGCTCAACAGGGAAGGAGATCAAATTGCCTTGAACAAGGCATTAGACATATTGTTATTGGGTTTATGTTTCCGAGAGAATTTATTGTGTGGGCCAGGCCAGCCAAGTGCAATAGCTTACCAGGCCTGGCATGGAGGGCTGCCAGTTCACACTCACTTGCTGGCTTACACTATGCCCTGTGGATTATACCTGGGTGCTGTCATTGCTATTTTGAAACTTGTGTCTCAGGTAACCATTCTGAGAGGACAGACAGTATAACTAACATGTGTAGGGCAACTGATCTCTATGAGGCAATGCTGTCCAATGGAACATGGAAGCCAAGGAGTACATTTTTCTCCCATCATTTTCCTGGAGAGATTTTTTTTGAGACATATGTTTCCATAGGGTCTCTATGAATATATAACTTCCTAGCCTCAGTTTCTCTTCCTCTCAATCTTTGGATTTCTTTGGAATTTATACCCCATAAAATGCTAGCATTTAAGGGATTAGGATTAGTCTTGTACACAAATAAATCAGCTACCTACCCACTGAAGAGAATGTGTAAGTCACTGGCCAGCTAGATAAAAATCAGAGTCAATAAATACATTAAACCTGTGTCTTGGGGCGCCTGGGTGGCTCAGTTGGTTAAGCGACTGCCTTTGGCTCAGGTCATGATCCCGGAGACCCAGGATCGAGTCCCACATCGGGCTCCCTGCTTGGCAGGAAGCCTGCTTCTCCCTCTCTCACTCCCCCTGCTTGAATTCCCTCTCTGGCTGTGTTTCTCTCTGTCAAATAAATAAATAAAAAAAATTCTTAAAAAACAAAAAAACTAAAAACCTATGTCTTTAACTCATGGGGAAAATATCCATCCCTTTAGTCAGACTGTAGCTACTCATAGCTACAACTTTGATATGCTTCATCATTTTGTTTGAAGCATATGATACTGGGAAGTAGCAAACTTGCAAAGATGATGAGGGATTTCTACATTGCCTTTAGGAGAGAGAGGTGACAGTGAGGTAGCAAGGAAACAAACTAAAAAAGGAAGAAATGTGACTAATATTGTGCCAAGAGCCCTAAACACTTTAGTATGTCCTGGAGCCATTACTGCTTAAAATACAACACCAAAACTGATTTTTAAATGTTGCCTGGATTATAAGAAAAAACTCAAATTATATTTATTATAGTCTATTCTCATTGGAGAATTATCAACTAAACAATTATAAAAATGTCTCAATGCTTAGATTGGAGTTAGACATTCTCAGAAATCTACCCATATAGAAATATACCCATACTTTATTCTATAAGGCTCCAGATCACATTTAATTTTATCTTTTTTAAGAAGCTAAATATTGGGGCACCTGGGTGGCTCAGTGGGTTAAAGCCTCTGCCTTCAGCTCAGGTCATGATCTCAGGGTCCTGGGATTGAGGCCCACATCGGGCTGTCTGCTCAGCAGGGAGCCTGCTTCCTCCTCTCTCTCTGCCTGCCTCTCTACCAACTTGTGATCTCTGTCAAATAAATAAATAAAAATTTTAAAAAAAAGCTAAATATTTCCAGGGTGCCTGGGTGGCTCAGTTGATTGGATGGCTGCCTTCAGCTCAGGTCATTATCCCAGAGACCAGGGATCAAGTCCCACATCAGGCTCCCTGCTTGGCAGGAAGCCTGCTTCTCCCTCTCTCACTCCCCCTGCTTGGGTTCCCTCTCTGGCTGTGTTTCTTTTTTTTTTTTTTAAT
>PITA01027571.1:10416-20837 GCA_004023965.1 Spilogale gracilis | reverse complement strand
GAAAGTCCAAATGACTGATGACAGAAAGAAACACAAATCGGAAAATCCAGATTATAGTTCCAACCTCATGGCTCACGGTCCAACCCTTCTCTGGCCTCCATTTTGATCATTGGTAAAAGGGAAGTTAAATTAGATTTGTACACTGTATGCTTTAACTTTATTTTTGGAAAAGGAATAATGCAGATGGTTCAAGACTTAAAATCACAAAAGGACATTGTGATGATGTCCCTGCCAGCACACCCCCACGTGCGCACGTTTCCAGAGTTCATGTGCTCATAACAAACGCATGGGTCCCTGTACTCCTACAAACTTCCCATAGCATGCCTTTGTCACTCACAACACACCAGGGATTGTGCCAGGCCAGCTCACAGGTGTGTGTCCTTTCTCTTTGTCTAGGCTGCAGAGTCTCCCACTAGAGGGAGGCACTACAATTTTGAATAGCTTCTTAGGCTTCCTTCTAGCTCTGAAAATCCAAGTCATCCATTCAGACCTGCCTGTCAGCCTGCCCACAGTGGGCAGCAAGAAGCCTGCGCCCCGGGAAGGCTCACCTCTCTGACCAGAGGTGCTCCGGGAAGGACCGCTCCTGTTCACCAGCCTCGTCCTCTCTACAGACCTGGCACTGTCCTTGTAGGGCCAGGTGGCATGTGGGCAGCAAACCAGGCCTGAAAAGGCTTTCTCTGTACAGGTGTGCTAACCTTACCAAATGTTGAGGTTACCTGACTTGACCCCATAAAACACTAAAACACATTCCAGAAAATGCCTGAGCCCAAAGGACAGCCTCTGCCTTTCCCCAAAGCTGGTCTGGCCTCTTGTGCCAGAATAATTTCCCACCAGGCTACTTCATCCCCGAGAAAAGAAAAAAAGAACTGAGTTCTGAAGACAAAAGTCTGTGTCCTCCTTGAAACCCTCGTCCAGCTACAAAGTTATATAAGGGCTGGCCCACGGAACTGTCATGGTTGCCACAGTGAGGCGGGGGGCCGAACACACCATGGGCGTGCTGATGACCTCTCCTCCTCCTGGGGGGGACCAAGGGGTGGGACCCTCACGCACAGGGGGGTAAAGCCAAGTAGTCAAAGCAGACTGAGCCAACGGCAAACACAGATGTCGGTACTGTATGCTGACTAGAGTAATGCAGAGATCAGGACAGCTGAAATCAGATGTTTGTGAATGGAGGGTGACGAGGAGGACGCCCCCGCAGGCTGTGTAACAGATTACCATACAATATAATTTCTGTGGGTCAGGCATTCCCTAGGCGGTTCTGGGTGTCTCATGAGGCTACATTCAGACGTCTGCCTGGACTGCCATCATTTGAAGGCTTGGCAGGAGCCGGAGGGTCCCCTCCCACTGGGCCCTCACGTGGCTCCTGAGACAGTGCTGGCTGTGGGGTGGGCCGTAGTGCTTCTGTGGGCCTCTCCCGTGGGCTGCTTGAGCATCCTTAGGGCACAGCGGTTGGCTTCCCTCAATGTGAGCCATCCGAAAGAGCAAGATAGAGGCTGTAATGCCTTTTCCACCGGGCAGTTTGGAGGCCAGCCATGACTCAGTGTGGGGTGGACTGGGCTAGAGTGTGGCTTCCGGGAGGCAAGGCTCCTGGCAGCCAGCCTGGAAACAGGCTACCACCGACAGAGACATAGCAGCCTGCAGAAACGGGAAATCCTGAGCCCCCATGTCAGCTTCATGATGTAATATCCCAAAGTTGTCTTTTAGAGTTGTCTTTGTATTACATACCATGGGGGGGGGGGATGAAATGGATTTAATTTCACAAGAAAGGTAATTTCGTTTTGTGGAATTTTCTTTTTTCATAAACTCTATGCAGTGTATCATTGCTCTTCAAACTACTTTTTCATTTATCCACATGTCCTGGACATCATTCCATGCTCATGGACATAATAAGCCTACCTCAGTCTTTTTAACTGCTGTGTGGCGTTCCATACTGTGGGTGTGCCACGGTGGCAACCATCTGGCTAATGAAGGGGGTTTAGGTTGTTTGCATTTTTCCTAACAATGATATGCTTTGTATATGCATCTTTGTACAACATTGACTTTTACGTAGTCTATCATTTCTAAGTGTAAATACGTACATAGATATATAAAATCTTCAGTTGTCAGTTCTTAATTTTATTATGTTGTGATCCGTGTGCCCTATATCATGATTTCTATTTTTTTTTTATTTTGTTGACTATTTCTTTATGGCTTAACCCATGCCCAATTTCTGTGACCATGCTGAGTATGGTTGGAAATAGTGTAGATTCTCCAATGGGCCAACAAGCCTACTGTCTATTATATGAAGTATGTCATCTGTGCTATTCAAATTCTCTGCTTATTTTTATCTTCTTGATCTCTGTCAGTTTTGAGAGCTGGCCATTAAAAATCTCACCTGTGATGGTGAATCTACAAACTGATGGCTCCCAGAGGGGAGGCGGTGCGGGGCATTGCTGAAACAGGAAGTGACTAAGGAGTGCACTTGTGAGTACCGGCTGATGTGTGGGGTGTAGAGTCATTGTACTGAACACGTGAGATGAGTATAACACTGTATATTAACTAACTGGAATTAAAGTAAACACTTAAAACAGATAAATTTCTCTTTGTATTTCCATCAGTTTTTAAATATAAATGTCACTCAAGTTTATACACTACCTGGTGTGTATCACACCCTGTGGGAAAGACCTTCCATACATCATTATCTCATCCCGCCCTCACAGCCACCCAGGAGGGAGGCATTATTGTCACCCTTTTTTTTTTTAAGTAATACATCCAAAGCAAAGGACTCTAGATCACAGACCGAGGAAACAGCAGAGTGCAGGCCTAACCCTTACACTCAGACTCCAGGATGCAAGTCTTACCACTTCAGCTATGTTCTTCGTTGAGCTCTGCCATTATTTTATACACACCGAGGGTGAAAAGCTACCAATTCCTATGGCATACTGATTTCTCACTGGAGAATTTTTATGTTTATTGAAAGAGTTCTTTCAGACTTATTTGTAAATCATTTTTATCATATATTTCTCCTAGGTATATTTAAAAAGGGAGACCGTCAGTGAAATAGATGGGTTACGGTGTCCCTAGGACTTGTTTTCCTTCAGAGCCTCTGCTTCTGCAGCTGCTGAGTTGGCGCCAGTGCTGTCCATGTGTTCCCGCACATCTCATCTCCCCTTCCCCCAGGGGCACTGGTGATCTGGGGTTTCTTTAAAGGTGCGTCACTGTTGCATGAAGCACGGGGTGTAGTACATAAACAATGAATTCTGGAACACTGAAAATATAAAATAAAATCTTAAAAAGTGAATCACTGTGGCCTCTGAGGTTCCCTTCCGAGGCCTTTGCATCCATTCATACCAAGCTGCTGCTTTGTTGATGTGCTCCGGGAACGTCCTCCGACGGTGACCCTCCCCAGTGGCCCTCACCCGGTTTGTGGCGGACAAGCTGAGGGTTGCTGGTCATCAGGAATAGCAGCTCATGTGTCCACAGCGGTGCCTGCTGTCTGGCCAGTAGCCCTTGGAAGATGTTCTGATCACGACACATTCTCATTTTGGAGACGGTAGAGATGAAAAGACATGTGTCTCACACATACATTTCAACTACACAGTTAGTACATGAGGTTGGTGAGGTATCCTCTGGGCGGCTTGTACATTTACCGGCATGAAACATGCCTTTCACTGCTTTCCAGGGGAAGTCTAAGGGGAAAATAATAGGTTAGAAATGCATTAAACTTTGGCTTCCGTTGTGATGTTCAGCCTAAATCTGACGTCTGTACCTAAACCTGACACGTGTAAACCGAAATGTGGACATACAGTGAACCAGACAACTCTTACACAAGTTTGTCCACGAAGTGCATTTATGATGCTTTAAGCTCTCCTTCTGCTCTCCTGGGTCTCCCACAGCTAATCCTGACCATGTCTGAGTCTGGGTAGTGACTCTGACAGGAGAAATATTTATGGAATGGGAAATCAGCCCATGAAAGTGCCAGGCCAGTTGTCACAGACACAGAACGAATGTGCCTAAGTGTCTTAGTGAATCAGAAATCACAGACGTAATTGTTTCGCTCTCACTCTTCCTCTGTGGGAGGGAGCAACACTAGTGCACGGTGATGAAGGTGGACTGTCCTCAGCGGACAGAAAGATGAAGACGGTCGTTTTTCATCAGCTACGGCCTTGAAGCTGCTGTCTGCACCTTGACAAGCTGCTCACCCCGGATGGGGAGTTGCCCTGGCTGCCTCGGGTCCCTTTGAGTTGTGGAGACCGGCAGGACCCAGGACTGCCACCAAGGAAGACTTACCTGCAGCAGGTCAAGACAGGTGTCACACTGTTGGGTTCTTTATTGTGTTCCTGGGAGGCTACAGCAGGAAACAGACATAGCATGAACGGGTGCCCTGCCACGCTTGGGTTGTCGTAGATATTCCTGCTGCCCATGTGTCCCGACGGAGAGAGAGCCTCTCAGGGCTGTGGTTGGCCATGTGACGGCGCCGTCAAGCAGGCCCATGGGTTCTGGTTCTTCCCATGGAACATCTGGCAGCGCGGTGTGTGTTTTCAGAGCTTCCACACCCCTCGTACTCGGGCCTTCTAACTTGAAGTCATTGGAGGACCACACTGCACTGGCGCAGCCTCTCAGTCCCTCTCCAGAGCACGTGGACTGCAGGTGATGAAGCCCGCACAGCATTCACGGATCAGTACTTCAAGTATTCATCATCCCCCAGCTTAGAAATTCCTTGTGTCTGATCTGGTTTCTGCCTTCTGCTCTGTCCACAGTAAAGATGACTGGATGAGGGCGTGGCCAAAATTAAGAAGCTCTGGGAATGAACTGCAGAGAAGCAACTGTTGTGTTGTTTCATTTCTTTCCACCTGCCGATGACCGACATAGTGATTTTGCGGAGGAGACTGCCTCCATCATCACAAAGGTGTCCAAGGTCTGTCCACAAATGTGAGTACGCACGGTCCCAGCCTCGTTCTGCGGTGGGTCACAATGAGGCGAGGAAAATGGTCTCTGCCTCAGGGGCAGTACACTAGAATGTCAAAACTAAAAAATATATGCACACAGCATTTTTTAAAAGCCAGAGGCATGGGGCTCTTGGAGGGGTGGGGGTAGGGGGATGGGAGAGCCTGGTGGCGGGCACTGAGGGCACGTATTGCATGGAGCACAGGGTGTGGGGCATAAACGATGAATCTTGGAACACTGAAAAAATATGATAAAATAAACAAAAAATAAAAGCTAGAGTCATAATTATATTACTGAATTAAAGTATAATACTTATATGAAATCATAAATGCATAAATCATAAAAGTATAGTTCTTTGAATTTTCATGAAATGTTTACCTCCAGATCAAGAAACAGAAAATTATTAGAACTGGAGGAACACCCTCGCCCTCCAGCTAAGGATACCACTCTCCTGACTTTTTCTGTCACAGATTAGTCTTGTCAGTTCCTAAACGTTATATAACTGGAATCATACAATGTGAACTCTTTTTCTTTCTGGCTTCTTTCACTCATCATTACATTTGTGATTTCATCCGTATTCACGTGGGTAATTGTTGTTCATTCATTAAAGCTGTCACTGTGTAATCAATCTATTTGTCCATATACTGGTGATGGGCATTTGAGTCTCCTCAAATAGTGAACATAGGTATGCAAGTCCTTGCATAGCACCCTCGCAGAGGAATCACTGGGTCATGGAGGACACACATGGTCAGCTCTCATGGATAACTGCCCTAAGTGCTTGTCCCCTGCTCCCATTAAATGACCCTTTGACTTTGAATTTGAAGGACACTACCCCAATGGATGTGATAAAATACACACCCATTGAGCTCCTAATGTATCCAGCTATGTTCCCAGGCCACACTCCCTTTCCTCCTCACAAGAAGCCTTTGACGAGGCAATGCTAGGAGCCATGGCTCACCACAAGGTAGACATCCAAAGGGTTTGAGCAAAGTAAGACATTCATATGGTCAAAATACCCCTTTGGAAAGGCTACCTTTGAATATCCCATAGGAAGCCATTACGTGGAAATTTTATATACCATCTTTCAGTAAACTTAACCACAAAGAAGACTATATGTCTGAGAATATTGGAATTCACTCAGGATGCTCCATACATCTAAGAATGCTGGGCTCACACTCAGCAGTGACATAAGAGCTGAGAATAACCAAGAGGAAAGTGCCGTTGCTTTGGGACATCCAATTCTTAGGTATAGTACCAGTTGAATGTCCACCACTATTTAAGTTGTTGTTTTTTATTATTTCTGTTCCCCCTTCTGTCCTTCTCTCTCTCTGAAAACTTGTGTAACTGTATTTACAAAAGTCATATAATGTGAGTCCATTTTATCCTCTTCAATCTTAAGGATGATATAATTCTAAGGCTCAGAGAGACTAAGTAATCTGCCCAGATCACACAATATTCAAATACAAGACACTCTAATCCCACATGGCACGACCTTTCAGGCATATAATCTCCTTACAAAGCAGCTAAGATCATGTTACAGGTTTGATTCTAGAACACTGCAATAAGGCAAATATTACAATACAGTCGAAAGAATGTTCTATTCCCAGTGCATGTAAAAGTTATGTTACACTATAATGTAGCCTATTAAGTGTGCAATAGTATTGCCTAAAAAAATACATTCCTTAATTTAAAAATACTTTATTTCTAACCATCCCCTGAGTTTTCAGTGAGTTGTAATCTTTTTGCTGTTGCGGGTTCTTGCCTCAGTGTTGGTGGCTGCTGACGAATCAGGATGGTGGTTGTGAAAAGTTAGGGTGGCTGTGGCAATTTCCTAAAAGAAGACAACAGTGAAGTTTGCTGAATCAATTGAATCTTCATTTCACAAACAATTTTGCTGTAGCAGGGGATGATGTTTGGTAGCATTTTACATACAGTAGGACTTCTTTCACAATTGGAGTCAACTCTCTCAAACCTGACTGATGCTTTATCAACTATGCCTATGTGCTATTCTAAATCTTCTGTTGTCCTTTCAACAATCATCGCAGTATCTTCACCAGGAGTAGACCCCATATCCAGAAACCGCTCTCCGCGCCCATCCAGGAGAAACAACTCCTCATCCACTGAACTTTTATCTTGACTTTGCAGCAACTCAAGTCCCATCTTCAAGCTCCACTTCTGACCCTGGTTCTCCTCCTATTTCCACCGCATCTGAGGTCACTGCTTTGATGAGGGTTGAATCCCTCAAGTCATCCGTGAGGGCTAGAATCAACTACTTCCGGGCTCCAGTTCACATTGAGATGTCAACCTCTTCCCATGAACTGTATTCTTTTTTTTAATTGTTGTGTTTGGATTTTATTTCTTGTCTTAAACCATGAGCACATGAAAGAGTTTGCTGAGCACATTCTGCCGGCATGAATTGTATTCTTAAAGGCATCTAAACTGGTGAATTTTTTCCAGAAGTTTTTTTTTATCTACTTTCTCCAGATCTATCAGAGAAATCACAATTTTATAGCACCTATAGCCTTACAAAGAGTGTTTCTTAAATAATAAGACATGAAAATCAAAATAATGCCTTAATCCATGGGCTCAGAATAGTTGTTGTGTTAGCAGGAATGAAAACAACTTTAATCTTTGAACACCTGGGTGGCTCAGTCGGTTAAGCATTTGACTTAATTTGGACTCAGGTCATGATCTCAGGGTTGTGAGATCAAGCCCAGCATAGGGTTGGGCATAGAGCCTGCTTAAAATTCTCTTCCTCTCCCTCTGCCTCTCCCCACCCTCTTCTCTCTCTACACACAGACACACACACACATCATTAATCTCACTGGACATCCCATCACAGCTCTTGAGTGGTCGGGTTCATTGGTAATCTGCAGTCATATTTTGAGAGGAATATTTTTCCTGAGAAGTAGGTCTCAACAGTGGGATGAAAATATTCAGTAAGTCATGTTATAAACAGAGGTGCAGTCATCCAAGCTTTGTTGTTCCATTATAGAGCAGAGGAAGAGTAGATTTAGCAAAATTCTTAAAGGACACTAGGGTTTTCAGCATGGTAAGTGAGCATTGGCTTAAGTCACCAGCTGCATCAGCCCCTAATGGAGAGTTAGCCTGTCCTTTGAAGTTTTGAAGCCAGGCACTGATTTCCCCTCTCTAGCTATGAAAGTCTTAAATGACATTTTCTTCCAATAGGAGACACTTTTCATTTACATTGAAAATCTGTTGTTGAGTGTAGCCACCTTTCTTAATTATCTTCACTAGATCTTCTGGAAAACTCGCTGTAGCTTCTACATCAGCACTTGCTGCCTTATCTTGTACTGTTATTTATGGAGATGATTTCTTCTTTAAACCTCATGGCAACTCTACAAGCTTAAAACTTGTAGTTTTAAACTTCCTCACCTCTCTCAGCCTTCTCAGGATTGAAGAAAGTTAGGGGCTTGCTCTGGGTTAGGCTTTCCCTCAAGGGAATGTTGTGGCTCGTTTGCCCTTCTATCCAAACCACTGAAACCTTCTCCATATCAGCAATAAAGCTGTTTCAATTTCTTATCATTCATATATTAATTGGAGTAGAACTTCTAATTCTCTTCAGGAACTTTTTCCTTGTATTCACAACTTGACTAAGTGTTTGGTGCCAGGCCGACTATTTGGCCCATCTCAGCCTTAAACATTCTCTCTCTCTCTCTCTCTCTCTCTCTCTCTCTCTCTCTCTCTCCTTCTCATTTAAGATTTTATTTATTTAGACATAGAGAGACATAGAAAGAGAGGGAACACAATCAAGGGGAGTGGGAGAGGGAGAATCAGGCTTCCCACTGGGCAGGAGCCCAATGCGGAGCTCAGTCCCAGTATCCTGGGATCATGACCTGAGCCGAAGGCAGATGTTTAACAACTGAGTTACCCAGGTGCCCCTACACATACTTTCTTCACTAAGCCTAATCATTTCTAGCTTTGACTTAAAGTGAAAGACATGCAACTCTTCTTTTCACTTGAACATTTAAAAGCCATTGTAGGGCGCCTGGGTGGCTCAGTGGGTTAAAGCCTCTGCCTTCAGCTCAGGTCATGATCTCAGGGTCCTGGGATCAAGGCCCACATCGGGCTCTCTGCTCAGCAGGGAGCCTGCTTCCTCCTCTCTCTCTGCCTGCCTCTCTGCCTGCCTGTGATCTCTCTCTCTGTCAAATAAAGAAATAAAATCTTTTTAAAAATTAAAAATTAAAAGCCATTGTAGCGTTGTTAACTATCTAATTTCAATATTGTTGTGTCTCGGGGAACAGAGATACCCAAGAGGGAGAGAGGTGGGAGAATGGCTGGTTGGTAGAACGGTCAGAACACAAACAACTTTGATCAATCAATTTCACCATCATATGGACACAGTTCAGGGGAAAAACAGTTACAACAGTAACATCAAAAATCATTGATCACAGATCATCACAGCAAATATTACAACAATTTAAAAAGTTTAAAATATCACAAGAATTGCCAAAATATGACACAGAGACATGAGGTGAGAAAATGCTGTTGGAAAATGATACCCATAGACTTGCTCTACACAGGGTTGCCACAGACTTTCAGTTGGTAAAAAAAAAAAAAAAGTATCCTCAAAAATGAAATAAAACAAAGTACGCCAGTGTGCCTGGGTAATTCAGTCAGCTAAGCATCTGACTTAAGCTCAGGTCATTATCCCAGCATCTAGGGATGGAGTCGTGCATCAGGCTCCGGCTGGGGGCGGGGGAGGTCTGCTTCTCCCTCCCGCCCTTCCCCCTGCTCATGCTCTCTCTCTCAAATAAATCTTTTTTTCCAAAGAAGTCAGATAACATTTTTATTTTTTTTTATTTTCAGTGTTCCAAGATTCATTGTTTATGCCCCACACCCAGTGCTCCATGCAATAGGTGCCCCCAGTACCCACCACCAGGCTCTCCCATCCCCCCACCCCTCCACTCCAAGAGCCTCAGTTTGTTTCTGAGTCCAAAGTCGCTCATGTTTCATTTCTCTCCCCGAATTACCCGACTTCCCATTTCCTTTCCTTCTCCTACTGTCCTCCAGTTTGCCCCTCATGCACCGCAAGTACGTGAAACCATGTGATACTTGACTTTCTCTTCTTGGCTCATTTCACTCAGCATACTCTCTTCCAATTCGGTCCATGTTGCTACAAAAGTTGGATATTCATCCTTTCTGATGGAGGCGTAGTATTCCATTGTGTATATGAACCACATCTTCTTTATCCATTCATCTGTTGAAGGGCACCTTGGCTCTTTCCACAGTTTGGTGATGGTGGCCATTGCTGCGATGAACATTAGAGGATATTTGGCCCTTCTTTTCACTACATCTGTATCTTTGGGGTAAATGCCCAGTAGTGCAATTGCAGGGTCATAGGGTAGCTCTATCTTTAATTTTTTAAGGAATCTCCACACTGTTTTCCAAAGCGGCTGCACCAGTTTACATTCCCACCAACAGTGTAAGAGGGTTCCCCTTTCTCCGCAGCCTCTCCAACACTTGTTGTTTCC
>PITA01027571.1:0-10316 GCA_004023965.1 Spilogale gracilis | reverse complement strand
CTGACTGGTGTAAGGCGGTATCTCAGTGTGGTTTTGATTTGAATTTCCCTGATAGCTAGTGACGCTGAACATTTTTTCATGTGTCTGTTAGCCATCAAATAAATAAATATTTTAAAGAAGAAATTTTTAAAGATAAAAAATTTTAAAAAATAAAACAAAGTATGCCTGTATACGGCATATAAAGAGACTCTTACTACTGATAGATCTCACATATGTGAACAAATCTCTGGGACCACTGAAAGATTTTTGCAAGATCTGTGTAGGAATTCTCTGATATTTCAGTGCTCATAATGAGTGAACACCTAATTCTCACTCATGAGCCTTTCCCAAATAACCTGAAAGGTGCTGTTATACTTACCAGTGTCTAGAAAATTGTTAAACAATGGTTTGTTTGTGAAGGTACACAGATCACAACTTAACTTCTCTCATATGATTTATAGGTAAAAAGAACCACACACAATATTTATTACTGTCCAAGCTGTGGCTTTCCCCCCAAAGTTGTAATTGTCTACTATCCTTTCTGAATAAACATGCACCTCTTAGAGCTGAACATGGAACTATAAGTAGAGTCTTCCTCTTCTGAGTGGGTCTGGATCCCGAGATCTAGAAGCGTCACCCAGAAGCAAACAGGAATGCCCCCTCATCCTCTCAGCTTCCCCAGAAGCTGAAAAGAGGAGCACAGATGACTCCTCCCCGACCTGCTGCTAATGGACAAGTGCTTCTGCTGACGTTCTTGTCTAGGAGAGGGGCAGCCATCGCTCCTGGTAAGTGGCACCCTCCCCTGTGGACAGTGGCATGGAGATGGCAATCCCACCATTGTGCTCCAGCAGTGTCCGTGCAATGGTATGAACCGCAGGAAATGCCCTGATATCTTCAGCAGCCCCAGAGAAAGAGTAGGGTTAAGTGGGTGCAGTCTAGGGTCTTCTCACTAGACCGTCACCCTTCAGGGGCTGGGTGACCTAGTAAGTACTAGCCCTTCCAACTTACATTTCTAAAAAATTAAAGACACTCTCACGTTTCAAACACAGAAACTGCACTTAAATCAAACTGCTAAAATGCAATTAAATTGCGTATATCTGATTTTCATTTAAAACCTAGGTTTCTCAAATAGCTAGGGAGCGTTCTGTGGCCAATGGTGAGAGTTTTGTCACCAACTGACATTTACGTTCAAGGGTGGTTCAACATTCGCAAATCAATCAACATGATAGAACAAATCAATAAGAGAAGAGAGAAGAATCACATGGCACTCTCACATTTGATGCAGAAAAGGCATTTGACAAAATACAGCATCTGTTCCTGATTAAAACTCTTCAAAGTACAGGGATAGAGGGAACATTCCTCAACCTCATAAAATCTATCTACAAAAACCCACAGCGAATATCATTCTCAATGGGGAAAAACTGACAGTTTCTCTGAGATGAGGATCAAGACAAGGATGCCCACTCTCACCGCTATCGTTCAACACAGTGTTAGAATTCCTAGCAACAGCGATCAGACAACAAAAAGAAAGAAACGGTATTCAAATTGGCAAATAAGAAGTCAAACTCTCTCTCTTTGCAGATGACATGATACTCTATATGGAAAACCCAAAGACTCTACTCCCAAACTACTAGAACTCATACAGCATGTTCAGTAATGTGGCAAGATACAAAATCAATGCACAGAAACCAGTTGCATTTTTTTTGGTCTTTCAAATTTATTTTATTTTTTCCAGTGTTCCAAGATTCATTCCCAATTCCCCACACCCAGTGCTCCATGCAGTAGGTGCCCTCAGTACCCACCACCAGGCTCTCCCATCCCCCTACCCCCTCCCTCCAAGTCCCTCAGTTTGTTTCTGTGTCCAAAGGCTCTCATGTTTCCTTTCTCTCCCTGAATTACCCTACTTCAAGACATGAAGAGGCACTTCTCCATAGAAGATATACAAATGGCTAACCAGTTGCATTATACACTAACAATGAAAATATAGAAAGGGAAATCAGAAAATCACTTCCATTTACTATAAAACCAAAACCCATAAGATACCTAGGAATAGACCTAACCAAAGAAGTCAAGGATCTGTACCGGGAAATCAAAGTCTCTGAAAGTGACTGCCCATATGTCATCACTAGCAGACTAACCCTTATCCAACCTCTTCCTCTTACAAATCATTCCTCCTCCACAGAGCCTGAGATGTTCTTCCTGTGTCCTTCAAGGCAAAGGAAACCATCGTCTCAAACCTTCTCAGGTTTCCCCTCATGACAGGTCGCACAATGTTGACTGTAACTTTAAGAAATTTTTTAATAGGAAAGGAATCTTCCTAAAAGCATTTTCTGATCATTGTTAAAGAATTCAATCCCCTCTTTTAGCTTGGAGATAAATAAAGTCCTGATTACCAGAGCAAAGTACCTTAAGAATTTCAAATTTATTCCCTTGACGACATAATCCTCCTGCCAAAGAATTGACCATGTGATGTGCACACTCCTGTAACGCCCATGTGTTAATGTCAGAGAACAAAATCCCAATCTGATCTTATTTGGGTTTTCTTGTTTTTGCTTTTGTTTTGAGGAAAGAGAACACAAAACAGCATAATGCATCTACATAATCACTGGACACAAAATAAGCTACTGATTTTATATACACTCACAATTGTATCTCACTTTCAAAAAACTATCATTGCTTTTTTAAATGATTCATTTTTTTCCTATTATAAAAGCCTGCATGCCTGTTGTAGGAAATAAAGGAAATGAGATAATAACAATCACCCTAAGCCAATGATCCACAAATAAGCCCTGTTAATATTTTTGGTATATTTCATTTAATACTTTTCAATATACATAACTTCACAACTCAGTATCATTGTTGACACAACTTGTACTGATTTTTTTTCACTTCACATCATTTATGTGCAGTTGTAACTGTCATTAAAATATTTCGAAATCTGCAGATACATGTTAAGGCACTAACAGTGGTCACCTCTTGGTGGTAAGAATACAATGTTTTATTTCCTTATTTTATGTATTTTTATTTAAATTTTCTAATTTTTCTGGCATGTACATTTATTTTTACAAAGAGATTATTTTTAAAATCAGTAAGATTGGGGTGCCTGGGTGGCTCAGTTGGTTAAGCGACTGCCTTCAGCTCAGGTCATAATCCCGGAGACCGGGGATCGAGTCCCACATCGGGCTCCCTGCTCAGCGGGAAGACTGCTTCTCCCTCCCTCACTCCCCCTGCTTGTGTTCCCTCTCTGGCTGTGTTTCTCTCTGTCAAATAAATAAATAAAATCTTTTAAAAAATAAAATAAAATAAAATCAGTAAGATTGCTTTCCTTAGTTATGCATATTCCATCTCACAGATACACTTTGATTTATTTAATCTTTGCAAAATGGCAGACACCTGCCCTTCCAAGGTCATGGGAGAGGTCCCAGCAACATGTTCACATGGTCACATGTTTTTGTAAAATCTGGCACAGCAACTACCATGACTGCAGGCACTTGAGGCCACTCCAACTGGCCTCCCTCACACCCTTGCAAGTTGAGTGGTGCTGGGTGGTCGAGGCATGTGGGAGAAGTTGAGTTGGGGATGCACTGATGTGACTCGCATCCCTCTGATTGCAGCCAAGTCACGACAGCCCTCCTAGCATGGGGACGGCGTTCAGTAACACACATAATGTCATCAAATACACAAGGACTTACGGGGCTTCGGGGAAGGCAGCAGCAGTGACAAAAGTTTTGAATCTCTTTGAATCCTACACAAAAATAATATGGTAATTAGAAAGTAATCCCAAAAACACATGGACAAACTTACAACAAAGCTAGATGATAAATTATTTTTCCTAAAGCCCCAACTATGAGCAAGTAGGATAACCACTGTGTGGTCAGAGCCCCACCTTGTCTCACCACTGTGTGAGGGGGAGGAAGGGGAAATTAAGGAAGCAAAGACTCAGGAAAGAATTCAAAATGAAAGAAAATCATCTGAGAGATAAAGGCAAGCTTCAAAGAACATAAGAGCATATAACACAACAGCTAATGTCTTGGAAGAAATAGGAATTTTTTTTAATCATAAGGAAATTTAAAAAGAGGCAAAACGGATTTTTTTAGAAGTGACAAGTATGCAAAAAAGTCAGCATTATACCTGGGTATAATGGGTAACAGGAATACCTGAGGGAAAAAACAAGAGTAAAGAAACAGAACAAATTTTGAAATCTGTAACTGCAGAAAACTTTCCTGAAACATAGGGATTTAAAGAGATTTGGAACTACATAGTGAAAGAGCACAGTGTGCACCTGCAAATATCAATCCAGAATGGCCAATACCAAGGCATATCCTGGTAAAAATACTGAACTATAAAGCCAAATAAATAATTCCTTTGGGAAGCTGGGCAAAAAGGGCATGACAGAACATAAGAGGGACTGAAAATCAGATCACCATCAGTGTTGACAACAGCGTTTACTCCAGAAAGAATTGAAGAAACCTAGTCAAGATGCAAAACAAGAAAGGGTGTCTGGATGACTCAGTCATTTCGAGCATTCAGGAGCCAGCTGCTGATTTCAGAGTCCTGGGATAAAGGCCCACATTGAGCCCCAAGTCAAGCCCTGTGCTCAGCGGGGAGTCTGCTTGGGGATTCTCTCTCTCCCTCTCCTTCTGCCCCTCCTCCTGCTCTCACTCTCTCTCTCCCCCAAATAAAATAAATACATCTCCAAATAAAAAAAAGATGCAAAGCAAGAAAATGTGAGCCCAGGACATTAATACAGCCAAATTGCTTTTAAATAAAAAGATCACAATGCCAGGGGGTCACACCCAGAGCAAGCCAGGAAGTGCCAGAAGCGCCCTCCCCGATG
The DNA here is from genome assembly GCA_004023965.1 of Spilogale gracilis. Lineage (NCBI taxonomy): Eukaryota > Metazoa > Chordata > Mammalia > Carnivora > Mephitidae > Spilogale > Spilogale gracilis. The sequence continues at coordinate 5,500 of PITA01027571.1, read as the reverse complement.
AAGGCAGAGTCTGAAATTCACTCAAGTGGCTGCTGAAGAGCCTTGTTAATTGGCCCTCTTCCTCCTGTCTCTGTCCCTTGTACCGCTCAAGGCTGTTTAGGGAATCATATAAATGCAGAGGCAAGTGCTGAGGGACTGAGTCCAGACCATTTAGTACCTGCGATCCAAGGAGCTCATCTCAGTAAGTTCCTTTGGCCTGTGTCTACACAGGAACATAGAAGGACCTTGTTTGGGGAAAGAGGGTTAAGAAGGGTCAAAGGAACCTTCATGCCCAGCCCAGATTGGCCTGGAGCCACCATCCCAGAATCTGACATCTGCTAGGGCGAATATAACCAAGAGGGAATTCCCAGGGGAGGGGATTAGCCTAGCCAGGCGGGCCCTGGGAGAAGAGGGCCACACCAGTACACTGCGACTAAGCAGCCTGTGGGGGCTAAAATATGCCCCTTCCATAGAAACACTAGCATCCAGGGCAACCATCTCCAAAGGGTTCCTATTGCTGCCTACCTTTCCAACAACAAAAGATTGCATCAAAGCACAAATACATAGGAAATCAATGACTTTCCATTAATTTTTACAGGCCTTTGACAATTTCAGTGCCCTAGGAGAGAATGCAGATGTCCTTGGCTTTTGTAAAGTCAGGCCTCGTGTAGCCCAAAACCGTTATTGTGTCTGCACTATTGTGTCGTAGAAACAAAACTACCACCCTGGTCGTCAGCCAGCTTAGCTTTTCCTAAGTTGGTAAACATACTTTTCAAAAGTTCAAAGTTGTGAAAAACAAGGAAAGACTTAGGAAACTGCCGCAAACAGAAGATGAAGGTGACACAGGGACTAAATGCGAGATAGTATCCTGGATTGGGTTCCAAAACAGAAAAAACGACATTAGTGGAAAAACTGGTGAAGTCCAAATAAAGTCTGCAAGTTAATACATAGCCTGGTCCTAGTGTCAGCTCTTAGTCTCACTACGTAGGTGCTCCCGTGCTCCCTGGACTTACCCCATGAGTCCCTCCAACAGTCGCTGCGGTGAGGGACACTGGCTACAGCATTGTTTCATGCTGGGGTCCTGAATTCCATGACAATGAGGAAAAAAAGAGGTAACACTTTCTGGAACTTTCCCTATACTTTGGAAAGAAATGTCCTCGGCAACCATCCTGAGCACTGTTCTGCTCTGTGCCTGCTTCTGGACGTGGAGACATGGTTGGCACGTCTGCAGGTTTTCCCATCTCCTCAGTCCTTGCCTGCCTTGCAGCCCAGTGCTGATGCGGCTGAAACCCCGTGCTCGCGACGCAAAGCAAGTCCCCACCCTGGGCTGTAAGCAGGCAAACATAGTCTGACACTGGGGCAAACAGCTGGTCCACAGGAAGCGAGGCCTGACAGAGGCTGGCATGCAGGCCCGGTTTGCTGGGACATCCGGGGCTGACAATACTGGGGTGCGTTGCCGAATGTGGGTGGGAGGAGTGGGTCTGAGAACTGTCTTCCAGGAGGGACGGCCTTGTTCGTCAGCTCCCCACAGGCACTGCACACCACGCCCAGGGAGCCCCCACAGGAAGGCCGAGGCCTGTCCAACGCAGGGCCATGGGTCAGCATATCAAGATAATCACAGAGGAGAGCAGAAGCCAAGAGGGTGGACAGAGGAAGAGGTGGGAGCAGCAATCCTGCCCACGGCAGAGCAGGTGCCTCACCCCCGCCCTGGCTGCATCCCGAGGCACAGCCCTCAGCCAACCACGGACGACGTTAGTGGATAAAGACCCCAGCTTCCCACAGGCCGAACTGCTCCTCCCAGGCTCCCGGACGTATCCAGCAGCCTTGGGCCCAAGTGCCCGCAAGAGTGAGCTGCTCACCAAGTCCATTCATGTACCTTGCCTTGGCCCCCCTGCCTCCCCTGTCTCACGAGTCCCCCCAGCCCTCACGGTGCTGCCCAGAGTCACTTCCCAGATAAACACCTTGCACCAAATCCTTGTCTCAAACGTGCGGTGACTGGGCCAGGGCTGAACCGAGCACCATCAGATCAGGGCCCCAACTCCTCACTGTTGTGCCACCGGGAGCTGCCGGGTTGGTCCCACTTGGCGTGGTACATCCCGTCACAGAACACTATCATGCTGCCCCCAGCCACTGAGGGCCACCCTTTCACCCCCTGCTCCAGCTGACGTCTGTGCAGAGAGGGCAAAGCCGACACGGAGATCCTGGGCACCCCTGCTTCGGACCCGACAGCCACACAGGAGGGCAATGTCCCATCTCCACAGCCCTGCCGCACACCCTCCCTCGGGCTCCACGCTGCTTGTGGCTCGTGCTCGCCCCAGAGACAATCACTTTGCCGCTTCTTCACTCCCATCTGGATGCAGTGTGACGGCCTGAGGGGCAGAGCACGCACACAGGAGTATCAGGGAGGAAGGGCCTAGACTCCAAAGTCCCAAGGGCGTGCCCCATGAGGGCAGCCAACCTAACCCTCTCCATGGGACTTGGCCTCTGGGCCTCTTCCTCCAGCAGGGCCTCCGTTTAACTCCCTCCCAGGGACCAGGAGTGCCTCAGTGCAGGGCAGCATGGGGCTCGCACACCCTGGGACAGAGGTGGGACGGCTGTCTCGGTGATGGGTGAGCTCACTGTCCGTGGGCCTCGGAAGATTGTGTCTTTGTGAAAGAGACGAGGGCACTGTTGTTGTTCCACAAGGGCTCACAGAGGCCATCCTGTGGCCCCTCCTGGAGAACGGCTACCATGCTCCTCGCCTGAGTGTCTCCCTCGGGAGTGTGCTCACCATGGATGCCAAATGTCATCAGAGGGGGTCTCGAGCCCTAAGCACCATATCCAGGTTCCACTCACAACTGACTGGGGAGGGAATGTTTCCGTGTCCTGGGCGGTACATTGGGAGGCCCTGGACATGGAACCAGGAGTCGGGCCCCTATGGGAGCACAGCTCCCCAGCACGTCCCCCCATCCTTCTGTCTGTCCTGTAACCCATCCGTCTGCTGAAGCAGAGTCCTCGGGAGACCTGCTCTCTTTGGTGTCTGCTCCTGCCTCCACCTGGCCTCCTGAGCTCTTCCCAGCTCCCCCACCCCAACTCTTTCTACTTCATCCCACTCTTTTGGACAAGACACTCCTAAGGCCAAATCTAGTGGGAGCATTTCCTCCACCACCTCTGCCTGGCGCTCAGAATTGTTCTGTGATCTCATCCCCAGCAGGGCATGTGCACTTTTTGAGAGCTCTTCCTGGCCCCCACAGCCCTTCGTTCACAGCACTCTGCTCACTGTGCGTCAGACGTGGGCGGCACGGGTGGGCCAAGCAAAGCCTGCAGTCGGCAGCACGCTGCCCAGCTCTCCCGTGTCTTGGGTGCCGCCCCCCACAGGAGGCTCAGGCTGTGCTTGGGCCGCTGCTCTGGGACCAGCCCTGGATTACAGACAGGTGAAAAGCCAAAGCCAGCAGAGAAAGAAGAGCTGCTGCTGGAGAGGTAGCAAGGAAGGTGTGTGGCACAGGCTTGGGACAGGGCCACCCAGGGTCTGAGTCCCTGTGTCAGTGTTCGGGTCCTGAGGCCTTTCAAAGCCCCAGTTCCCTCCTCTCTGAAATGTGGGCAGAAATCCCACCTCACAAGGCTGCTGGGGACGCGACGAGAGAAATGTAAGCATCAGCTTAAGGCCAGGCCCGTGACAGCCGCCTGTAATGACGCGACTGTCATCACTGACGACCATCTCTCACGTCCCTGATGCCTCCCGGACAGAAAGCCAGCTGGTATTGATGGACACTTGAGAAAGGAGAGCAGATTTTTGAATCAGCGTGGTTCAAAGAATGTTCTTCCAGCAACAGTTGTTAAATGAAGCCCTACAATTTCTTTTAAAAGGAATTCCATGTTCCTTGACGTGTGGCTTCTGAGAAAGAAGGAGAAAGGGGCTAGATTGTTGTCACATTCCCCCGGAGCCTTAATATCTGGATTGTAAGATTCCGCACATCTCCCTAATTAAATCGTCTGCTTATTCCTGCTCTTCAGGCCCTCGCCCTGGCCTCAGCCCTTCCCGGGCATTGCAGTCACCCCAGGCACACATGGGAGCGGGGGACAGTCGCAGCTGCCTGCTTGTGGCTCGCCACCCCTCGCAGTATGCTGGGCAGACAGACTGCCCTGCTCCACGGCCGCCGCCTTTGTGCGAAGGCCAACCGGGAATGGACAGTTGGAATGTCTTCTCAGCAGACAAAGGAGCCGCTCAAGTGTGCGAGAATTTGGGAGAGCTGCCACTCCCCCAGCGGGTGGCTAGGGTCTGCGTGGCTGGAGCCAGCTGCTGAGCCCAAGGAGAAGAATAGAGCCGGCATGTGGGCTGGACAAAAGCCGAAGGCCCCGTGCCCTGGCCAACCTGCCTTGCAGGGCATCCCCAGCATATGGGTCCCCAAGGCCTCGCCTCATTTGACAATCATGACTTCCCTCTTTGGGAGACAACAATATTTGGAGACGTTAAATGGGCTGTGTGACTACCTTAAATTCCCAAGGCAGCCAGAACCAAGACGCTAATTGGCTCGGCTCAAGGTTCTGCCCTCCATGAAACAGATTGGCTCATTTTTCAGGCGACTAATTGTTAATTGGAGCCATGAATAGAAACAGTGGGAAGGACCTGTCGCCTGGTAAATGTTAAAGCTTTGTTATCTGCAGGCACAGTAGAGGGGCCCGCGGGTAGGTTAGGGGTGAGAGTTTGCACAAGTCAGCGACCCAGTGTGTTCAAAGAGTGTCATGTTGCTGCTTTTCTTCTGTAAAATGTGGTAGCAAGGCTATTTGTAATCAACTGTCGCCATCAGACAAGGTGCAAAGAGCAGAAGGAAATAACAAGGGCCATGTCATCTAAACAACTGCAGACTTTGGAGAGATCACCAAAGTTTGCAGAGAACTCTGTGTATTTAAAACAGGGAGTAACACTGACTGATATTGTCAGAACTTAAAAATTAAAAATTTGTTCACACGATTTTCAACTTCTGTCCCATTATAAGAACCTTTACACTATAAATTAATATTTTAATAAATATAACAGTTATAAACAGCACAACTTCCTTGCACTGTATTTTGGTGCATTAAAAGCATTTACTTGTTAAATGCAAACTGAAATATACATAGCTTTTTGGTAACTCATTTTCCTCCAACTTTTTTTTATTAATAACATATAAAGTATTATTTGTTTCAGGGGTACAGGCTTGTGATTCGTCCGTCTTACACAATTCACAGCACTCACCATAGCACACACCCTCCCCAGGGTCCGACACCCAGCCACCCAAACCAGCCACCCCTCTCCCCTCCACCAACCCTCAGTTTGTTTCCTGAGATTAAGTCTCTTATGGTTTGTCTCCCTTTCTGCTTTCTTGTCATTTCATTTCCCCTTTCTTTCTCTATTATTCTTTGTCTTGTTTCTCAAATTCCTCATATCAGTGAGATCATATGAAAATTGTATTTCTCTGACTGACTGACTTTGCTTTGCATAATACCCTCTAGTTCCATTCATATCATTGCAAAAGGCAAGATTTCATTTTTGTGGCTGTAT
>PITA01027570.1:0-20738 GCA_004023965.1 Spilogale gracilis | reverse complement strand
GGGGCGCCTGGGTGGCTCAGTTGGTTAAGCGACTGCCTTCGGCTCAGGTCATGATCCCGGAGACCCAGGATCGAGTCCCACATCGGGCTCCCTGCTCGGCGGGAAGCCTGCTTCTCCCTCTCTCACTCCCCCTGCTTGTGTTCCCTCTCTGGCTGTGTTTCTCTCTGTCAAATAAATAAAATCTTTAAAAAAAAAAAAAAAAAAAAAAAGAATGAAATGCTTTTATGTCCAACCCTTGACACAGAGTCCAGTAAAGTTTCTCATCAGACTACCAATAAGCCAACCAGGGACTGAGTTTACCCCCAAAAAATGTATTTATCACTGAATATTCAGCAGAAAATACCATGAACTTAAATTATAAGTAAGTACATGTTTTCCAACTGCAGGATAACCTCTAAAACAACTCCTCTACCGACTTTATTGTCGATCGGTTTGTCTAAAATCAGTGCGTATCTCAAAGTACCGGTCTTCATTGCCATGGCACCTGTCCTCTGCCTCAGCCTGACAACACAGCCTTCAGAGGTCTGCCCCATCTCTCTTACCTCTGGACAACCTTAGAGGAAAGCCAAAACAAAGGGCTTGATTTCTTGATAACTAAACATTCTGAGGCTCTATTCTTCTCTGAAAGAGGAATTATTAATGCCCACTGTATACATTAAGTCAAATACATGTCATCTATGTTTTCACCTTTTAATATTTTAGCAAATGATTCACTCAACACTGACTTTAAAAATATCTATTGCTTGTTTCTTGATGCTCACCCTTTTTGTCAACAACTTGTGACCATTTTCTAAATAGAAGAATGTTCATTCAATGCACAGGAGTACCATTTGCTAAGTTCAGTTTGACAAAAATTTCAAATTCCTACCATACAGTCTAGATCCAAACATTGGACTAAGCCCTAGAGATGTAAAGACCATGCTAAGATGTTTTCCCTATTTTCACAATGTTTCTATTCAGTGAGGGGAGTATTTCCATAAATCCAAATAAACTATAGCTCTACATATATGTATAATATTTATTTATTATAAGTGATACAAAGGCATGTACTAAATACTGTGGCAACACCAAGGAAGGGACAGTTACCAATTCTTAGTAGGTAGTTCCAGTGAAAGTTCACAAGGAAGGTGGCATTTAAAGATTGAAGACGTAACAGATGAAGCAACATGAGCAAAACCACAGAGAGAAGCAAGTGTGTAGAGAATGGGAAGACCAACACAATCAGAGTGAATGATTCATGGGGAAGGTAACAAGAGTTGACCTGGACATTGAATGTCATTCCAGGATCTTAAAGCATCCTGTAGAAAATGCATGATGAACAAAGATTTTTTAGCCAAAGTTGTTGAATGATAAAATTTTTATTTGTTTTGGAATATTAATTCTGATGACAACATTGTAGATAAACTAAACTATAGATGGGTAAATTGGACATAAGGTTTAATTGAGGGAGACTAGGGAGATGTTGTCTTAGGGAAAAGTAAGAATAGAGAAGACAGATTCTAGAGACATTTTAGAGGTGGGCCACACAGCATTTGGTGATCAGATGAGTGTAGAGGTGAAGGTGAAAAATATTAGAAAGAGAGAAAAGTCAGAATCTGTTCCAAGATATCACACTTGGGGAATAGAGAAGAAGGAGAAGTATTTATGGGAAAAGAAAAGTAGAGGTTGACATAAACATAGACTATAAGGTGCCTTGAATATCTCAAAGTGAAATAGTCTATTGTTTTTAAGAAAAATGCAACTGAACTCAAGGAAAAGTGGATGTTAGAAAGAAGTAACATGAGGTCTGAGATTCTCTGGGGTCTAAGTAACAGCAGAGGTCATAAGAATAGATGTGATAACCTAAGGAAAGTTTATATGGGGGAAAAAAAGAACATGAATAAGGATGAAAGCCTGAAGAATAGCTACATGGAAGGGACAGGGAAGGAAGAAGAGTCTACAAAGAATATGGAGAAGGGGTTAAAGATGCTGGAATGGACCTAACGGTCACTGCTTGAAATGGGAAAGAATGTACTGAAACACAAAGGACCTGTGAAGACCTGTTCCAGGAAGCAGTGGGGAAATCTTTTGTGGTTGATTGTTCTACCAAGAAATTCCAGATACACATACCAAAAGGAGAAATGAAGTTCTGGACCCATCTGACACAACATAAGGCCCTAATTTTTGGGAAGAAGGACTATCATTCTTGATAAGTATTAGGTAAGTACAATGGAGTGAATCTAACCTAGTCATAGAGAAGGGCTGAGAAAGGCATCCCTGGGGAGGTGATGATGGGGACTGCCTGACAGAGATCTGATGGAGAAGTGACCATTAGCTAGAGTGAGAAGGAAATGAAATAATTTTATAAAAAGAGAGACTACCAGGTGCAAATTCTCTATGTTGAGAGAGACAAGGGCCTGAACAAAAGTCAGTAGGGCTTGAACTCTGGGACTGAGGGAAAGAATAAGCAGATGACGTTGGAGATGCAGTGAGACAAGACCATGAAGGACCCAAAAAACAGGGGAATAAGAGGCTAGTCAATGGTTTCAGTTAGGGAGGGGGATGTGATCAGATTTTGTATTTTTCAATGATCCAGTTGAGTGGAAGAGGCTCTACAAATTTAAGGAATATGATTTTCAAAAATAACTAATCACTAAGAATAATTCATCAAAAGATAGAGGTTTGAAGTTAAATGTGCTCAGGACTCACACTTGTTAATGAAAAACAGTAGGAAGGATTTTTATCTGCCTTTCTATTCATTGCAGGAGATGCATCCTTGTTTGGCAAAGAGCAATACCTGTTTAAGACGGGGAAGTAAATCACTGCTATTAGGAACTACAAATTTTCTGAAGGACCAAGAAATCATTCCCTTCCTTCTCTGTCAGAACAAATATATACTCCTTAGCAAAGTAAACTGAAACTGGAAAAGGTCCTTCAAAATCTGGCTAAGCCTACTTCAACTTCACCTGTTCCTACCTTCCCCCCTTTCCACTCTCTCACTTTTGGGTTTGTCCCTGATTTTTTTCTCTACCTGGGTAATCCTTGCACATCCATCCTAAAGGTCACGTGTTGGGATGAGTACTGGGTGTTATAAATTATTAAACACTACAATAAGAATGTATGATATACTATATGTTGGCTAATTTAACATAATGAAAAAAATAAATTAAAAGAAAAAGCTTCTTCAAGAAAGTCCTTCACAATGAAATCAAACTGATACTCTAAATGTACGTCCATGTGCATGATATGCATGGCTTGTTTCCAGCCTGTAAGTGTTCCAAGCCTACCTTCCAGAGGTTGTTCAGCTGGCAGCTGTGGGGAAGGCACAGGAAATATGAGATGCTATGAGCAAGCAGAGGTCCATACAGGGAAGAGAAATAGTCAGAAGCCAAGGCAATCAGAAACAAGTTAGGGAGTGAGATCTGCCTATTACTCTGTTGCTTACAAAAATTATAAGGGGTTATTTTGTGAACATTAATGCTCATCTATTTAAAAAGAGAGCGAGAGAAGAATAGCACAGAGAAGACTAACACCATGTCCCTTCTAGCCTCCAACAAGATTCACTAGAAATCTTACGATTCCTTCCAAAACTCAATTTCCAAATAGAAGTCCCATTAGTCATGTAACAGAAGTTGTTAAGAGATTTCAAGGAGGGTAAAATAATTTACAAACACAAGAGAGGGATTTGTTTCCAGGAGTGTCTATGAGGATAACAAAGACCATGTTAGGAATTAGATATTGTCTCTCCTCTAACAGACATAGTAGAATTTGGGGACTTGAGCCACAATTTAGTCCAACCTCTTTTTACTGAGCTGGACTGCAGCTTTTCTGTCATTTCTCTCTGTAATGCTGCTGCTCTACTTTATTTGAGTGCTGCATCACACAATCACACAAACTGGGAACCAACACTAATACTAACAGGAGTATTATCATTTTGGCAAATTCTTATATTTATTTAAAGCAATTGGAAGAGATAGTGGAGGCAGACTGTACAGCAATTCAGAGTAATGTGACTGTGCAATTTATCAAGAGAGACAGGGACTGCCTGCGATATTGAAAAATCAGTCCCGGGACTTGGAGGATTTTACCAAAGTTACAGAGAAGTTCAAAATGCCGAACTCCCCAATGACTGAAATGTGAAGATCAACCGTTGGCCCAAATGGTATCATTTTCACCCTGCTCCAGAAATTAAGTCGCTCTGAGCTGATAAAGCCCATAATTTAACATGTAGGGCAAATTGCTAAAGCACTTAACCAGTGAGGTACTAATCTTCCTTTTCTATGTGAACTCGAACTGACTCCTGACAGCAAAATCAATTGAAGAGATTTACTCTAGGGATAGCTTCTAAAAAGCAGTGTAATCAGGAGATAAGGGAATTGATGGGGGTGCATTATCACAGCCCTCCACCAACACACCACCCGCTGCCAAAAGGCTTCCTACAGCCCTGAACCTGGAGTTGCATTCCTCTCAAGCAGATCTCATTGAACTCAAGATTTCTGGAGGTCAAGAAACCTTTTTCCATATTGATTCAGTCTTGTCACCTGAAATACTAGAGGTCCAGCTAATTCACCACCTCAGGTGCTCAGGGCAATCAGGACAGATAGAGAATTAATAAAAAACGACCTCTGTTTTTTCATGTTTTACAGAATGCTTTGAGCTACCTGTTTGATGGCTGACCACTTTGCATGTGCCTTATGGCTTCTTAAAGTGAACTGTCTGCTTTGAACTCAAGCTGGTTCCAGAAATTGAATATTTTAATCTAATGAATTTTCCATTAAAAGCAAATAACCATTTGTTGCTTAAAATGATGAAAAGATCATTATGGCCTCATTGCTCCATTACTAAATGTTACATCTTGAGACCCCTGCCTCTATCTGTGCAACAGAGAATGCAGCGTGGTGTGGTAGAAAGGGCAAACATATGTCAATGTAAATCACCATTTCATAGCTTACTAGCTGTGTATATACAGCAAGTGTGTGACCTCTCGAAATGTTTCCTTACCTACATCTTTTACCACCTACCTCCAGAGGTTAGTATGAGATTTAAAGGAGATAACATAGATAAAGTACCTAGCACAGGCCATGGCACAAAAGAATACAAATGCTATTTTCTTTTACTCTTTCTTAGTACTAATGTTCGGTCTGAGTGTTGAAGAAATCCAAGCCTCCTATCTATCAGAACACACTTGAAGTAATACCAGGGGACAGCACTCACCCCAAACTGAAATTCCCATTATTCTCTCTTTACAAGAAAACAATCCATTATAAAAACTCCCCCCAAATATTTGTCTCCAAATTTGTCTCCTCATATCCCTGCTCACCTCTATTTTTATTTGCCACCATTACCTCAAACTCTCCCACAAGCCAAATGGATTTCAAAATAAATTCAGTTGCAAGAGAAGGACTTTAATGTAATTGTGGAGGTTATAATGTCTAGAGTTAAATTATTTAAACTTGCAAGTGTATAAAGACTATGCTGGGTGACACAGTCAGTTAAGCATCTGACTCTTGATTTCAGCTCAGGTCATAATCTCAAGACTGTGAGGTCAAGTCCCAGGTCAGGCTCTGCACTCATCATGGAATCTCAAGTTTCTCTCTCCCTCTCCCTCTGCCCCTCCACCCAGTGCCCTCTCTCTCTGGCTCTCTCTAAAATAAATAAATAACTCTTTTTTTAAAAAAAAAAAAAGAAGAAGAAAACCAAATTTTCACGGAAAGTTCTATAGCTGGTCAAATGTAAGAACCTAGGAGAAGTAGAACATTCATTGGGTGTTGTTGAAGGTTTGTCACCAAACTCCTGCCAATCAAATGACAAGGAGCCTTTCTGTCTGGCCAGAGCTAGAAACTCAAAGCTATAGGCAATCTGGATATGTGTACCATAAAAAGGGCTTGAATTTAAAGGAGGAAGGAATTTTCAGAAAGACAAGATGGCAGTCAGAAGCCACTTGAATACAAATCAGGCAAAAAGTTAGGGAGAAAGGAAGCTAGGCAAGAACCCTATTAAGTTGCACCATCCCTTTGAGGTTAAAACATAATTATCTTGGATTGAATTACTAGAAAATTGGGCTCTTTGAAGTTAAGCAAGCTGAAAACAGCTTCACAGAATGCTAAAAATTCAGGCATGAAAAAAGACCTTAAGTGTTACTTAATCATCCAAAGTTTGGGTGTCTGCTGTAACATCCCATGAAATGATGCCTCTATTCTGGAACACCTCCAATGACTTAAAAATAAATCATACACATTCCACTTCAGATGACTCTGACCATCTGAAAATTCTTCCATATCTTGTGCCAAAATCTGTCTCCTTGGAAGTTCTATTACCAATTTAAATGCTGAACCTCAAGTCTTTACAGAAAATGTCATTATATATTCACATGATAGCCCTTCAAATATCAGAAGATGGTGATCACATTACCCAAGTTATCTCTTCTGGAATATTTATTATTTCTTTCAACACACTATTTAAATGACATGGCTTACCTACACTGGTTACCTTTCTTTAGATCTCTTAGCTATATTCTGTCTACATCCCCCTTAAGTGACCCACTAGAACAGAGAAGGAATAAGGCTATAACAGTTGTCTTTTGAGACATCTATGTGCATTCCTACAATCTTGAATCATATTCCCTTTTCTCTGGAAGCCTCATCACACCCTTAGTCAACTGTGTACTAAGTGCCACATGAAACTTCTTATCTTTTACAGAAAAATGTTTGGAAACTAATAAGGAATGATATATTCAGACCTGTTAAATTCCAGCATATTGGAATAAGTATATCTTCCAGATAGTAAAGATTGTTTTGGCTATTGATGCTATTATCCACGACTTGAATAAATAGACCTTCTACTTCTTCAAAGTCATTGGCAAAAATATCAAAAATGACAAGGTTAAGAACATAAACTTCCCTCCATTATTTCAATTCAATATTGGGAACCAATCTATATGTCTCCATCTTGTCCACAACTTAGAGGACATTGTCAAATTTCTTTATTAGGTTCAGTATATAGCATCATTTTGGCTGTATTTTTTTCAAGACTTTATTTATTTGACAGAGAGAGAGACAGCAAGAGAGGGAACAGAAGTAGGGGAAGTGGGAGAGGGAGAAGCAGGCTTCCCCCTGAGCAGGGAGCCCAATTCAGGGCTCAATCACAGAAGCCCAGGGTCATGACCTGAGCTGAAGACAGATGCTTAATGACTGAGCCACCCAGGCACCCCTTAGCTGCATTTCTTAGCAAGTTAAGAAATCCCCAAAAAAGATTAAATCAGTCTAGCACTCCTTGTATCAACCCAATCTATGTCCCAGTGCTCATTTTCCACTTCTGGTAAATCACGAATCTTTGTTAAATAAGCCACCTCTGCTGGTATTGTGGTTATATGCAAAAATACCTTTTTTTTATTTTCTAAATGAATATTGATATATTTAGAGATAAAATAACATGGTATCTAGAATTGTGTTAAAATAGTCATCAAAAAAAAAAAAAGAGCAGGCTGGAGGAGTTGTAATAGATTAATAAGAGATATGGCCAAATAGTGACAGAAATGAGTATTGGGTTTATGGAGATCACCTTTCTTTAAAGATTTTTAGAATAATTTCTCAATTTCTGTCTCCTAGATCTTATCCAGTTTCTGCAATTTGTCTGTAATAACAAATAGTGATTCAGTTAATTTGTTTGAATTTTCTGAGTACCCTAAGGTGTCATTCATTTGCTTCACACAATTTGGATTCGTTTGAACTGCTAATGCTCTCTCATCGTTTTATTTGTATTGGGTTTGCATTTCCCATTGCAATGTTTGCCCCACTCTTGTTAGTATGAAGATCAAGCTGATACAAGGAACTCTACTGGGTAATATATAATACTGCATCTACTTCCCCAGTGTTGGTACACGGTCTCTGCTTGATCTTTTACTTTCTCTGAATATATTGAAGAAATTCCATTTTATTTTTATTGTCAGTGGTAGTTTCTACAAATCTGAAAACACTTGAGCCTTATGGACATTATTCCTCTCCGTGTGCCTCATCCTTAAATACTTTGTAATTTATTTATGCCCTTTTTGTATCACTTACACATATCCTACACCAATGTGAGTTCATTGGAGATCTCTCTATGTAATGATCTTAATTTCTTTTTGAAATTCCCCCTAATTGTTAACTGTATTTCTAAATATGCTGTCATCTTCTCTTTGATATAGTATGCCATAAAATCATGCCTACATTTTCCTTGTTTTTTTTTTTTTTAAATCTATGCTCCAGAAGTGTGTGTAGCATATGGCTGACATTGCCAGGTTTCCCATCAGTGGTTATCCTGAACTCTAAGATGTCAAAGGACTTCCCTCAAAGCTTCTGCTCCTTTCAACTATCAATAAATTCCTTCTATATATCAGAGACAGACCCAAAGGAGCTGTTGTTCTAATGACCTATGTTTCGGGAGTTGGTTAAAGATTTTTAGAATAATTTCCCAATTTCTGAAAAGACCTCATGAGCTTGCAAGCACTAAGCTTCTTAGCAGGTTGGGAATTCTAGCAGATTTTTTAATAACTAAAATCCCTCAATCATGACTGTGCCTTGACACAGGTCATCTTCTGGACCTCTGTCAAAAGCATATTATCTCTTCCTTCCATCTGGCCAGGAAGCTTGAGAACACTCCTCTAATAATATAATTTCTGATTCCCTTTTTAATTTTCCTCAGTGGTAGACCAGTGTAGAAAAATCACAATGTTGTAGACTATGTCTCCTTGATACATAACTATTTTTCTAACTTCTTATCACAATATGTCTGTTCTTTTTAAAGGGATAACATCACCATCTTTCAATTTTGAATCATATCCCAGTGAATCTCAAAGATAATTATGAAAGTATATGAACCTCCTGCCATGTATTAAGATCTCACAATGTTAGGGACACTTGGGTAACTCAGTCAGTTATGCATCTGACTCTTGGTTTTGGCTCAGGTCATGATCTCATGGGTCATGGGATCAAGCTTCCATCAGGTTCTGTGCTCATCTGGGAGTCTGCTTGAAGATTCTCTCTCCCTCTGCTCCTCCCCTCACATCTATGCTCTCTCTCTAAAATAAATAAATAAATCTCCAAATAAAAACGTGCATACATAAATAAATAAAATCTCACTATATCTTGCCTCTTTCCCATGTTCTACAAAGATATGTAAGTGTTAGAGGCCATAATTCGGACTTTCAGTACCATTGCTGATTTTCCATGCAAATCACTAAGTACCTCCCACATTTCCTTTTTACTACCTCCATTTTCCAAAAGTACAACCCACACCAGTGCATCTGATTATTTGTCTTCTTATCATATTTACTTTAAATCTCAACCATATAATTTTGAGATCTATCCTCATCTTGACAAAAATGAACCATGCTAGGGTCTTAAGTTATGGATCAAAAATCTAAATTCTATTTTAGCAACAACACTGCCATCCACTCAATATCAATATTTCCCTCTTCATGTCTTTATTCAATAAGCTTCTATTGATAAAACACTTTGTACAATGTGCTGTGGCAATAACTCGGGTTATAACAGTGGAAAGTCAGACAATGCCTGCACCCTCTAATGAGTATGTCAAATAAGTCAGCAGGTCATTTTCATATTCATCTATGGCTCCATCCCCAGACAAGAAGTAAAGAGGACACTGGTTGTATAACCAAGTTCTTGCATTTTTTATGGGACTTCTATGTCGCTGTTACTTACCACAAGTCTCTACTGGTAGACACAATTGGCATCCTGTAATCAACAAAATGAGATAATGGATGGCAGGATTGGACATATTAGTGGAACCTCTGTGTCATGTCTCATCTAC
This sequence comes from Spilogale gracilis, assembly GCA_004023965.1. Taxonomy (NCBI): domain Eukaryota; kingdom Metazoa; phylum Chordata; class Mammalia; order Carnivora; family Mephitidae; genus Spilogale; species Spilogale gracilis. Next base: position 10,949 of record PITA01027570.1, on the reverse strand, counting down.
CTGATGCAGGAAAACAGATCACCATCCAATTTCCATGTCAGGTTGGCATAAAATTACCCCCATACAACTGACACTATGGCCTGAATGAGAAGACACCAGCCAGCATTACGCACTGCTCCCTCCTTGACCTTGAAAACAGGCATGCCTGCATAAACTAGGACCTAGCCCTTTTAATGATCATTTTGTGGAATTTTCTCCAAAAGATTCAAATTCCCCTTTTCTGGGAAGATCCCATATACATAGTATTACAAGCTAAAGGATAAGCTGTGTGTCTGAATCTTCTACTTGCCAGTAGTATTTATCTCTCCCTTTTTCATTAAAATTTCCTTTCCTTCTCCCTTTATTCTCTGGTTAGTTCTTCCATTCAAACAGACAAGTGCTCACTATCTCTAGCCAATCTGTTTAGGAAAGCTTATACCTCCATGGTTTCTTCATTCCAGAGTAAGTGAAGAAAAAAGTCCTTATTTGTCTTTATGCAGTCCTCTAACACCAGACTCCCTTAGCACTGGCACAGGGCCTGGTGGCTCATAGGCAATAAGTAAGTACCTACTGAGGTGAACTGCACCAAGAACAGGGAAAACTGAGAGCTGCCATAAGTGGTTAGGGCCTCAGACAGGAAAACAAAAATCCTGCAGGCTTAGACACACATTTCTGCCCTAATGCACACCTTGTGATTGTTATAAGAAATAAAGACCTTTATAGTTCCCTTAGGAAATATTCCTTAAACTCCTATAACTCATTGCCCAGAGGCTCCTACGAATACTGTTTTCAAGGAAGGTAATTATATGGCCCCTCTCCTCTCACCCTCTGCCCTCTTCTGTTCAGAACTTGGTACTTAACCTAGTTCTTATCGGCTCAAAGATCTCTTTATCTCCTTTGGCAATAGCACACACACATGCACACACATGCACACACATGCACATACACACACATAAAACTATAAAGCACTTCTTAATCACTCTTCCTGTCTTTTTTTTTATTTGCTCTAGACTGCTTAGAGTCAGTATGGAATAATGTCTTCCCAGTTTAAAAAATTTTAAACACCATCTATTGCATATTATTCCTTAAAAACATAAGCAGGAGGCAGGGAATGGGCAGATATTTATTTACGAATAGATTTGGCATGAGCACTGAAGCTTTTTTTAAGATTTTATTTATTTATTTGACAGAGAGATATCACAAGTAGGCAGAGAGGCAGGCAGAGAGAGAGGAAGAAGCAGGCCCCCCGCCAAGCAGAGAGCCCAATGCGGGCCTGGATCCCAGCACCCCAAGATCATGATCTGAGCTGAAGACAGAGGCTTTAACCCACTGAGCCACCCAGGTGCCCTGAAGTTCTTTATCTAGACTGTACACTCACCTAAGCCCAGAAAACAGAGGTGAGGACTGATAAACGAGAGATGCTGACTGGCCCCCTTCCACTGCAAAATTGCTTGAAAATTCAAAATACTACGTCAAATATCCATTTCCGAATGCTTTCAAATAGCTCAAACAAACTAGCAAGCAGAGTAAGCGTGAGATAAAAATTCAATATTTAGATTCCCCTGTATCCTTTATACATCACAGTGAATGACTCCCCTCTGCTCCATTAGGGGAAGAAGTCATAGGCATTTTCCAAACCAAAACATTAAATGACATAGTTCAAATTCCTAGTATCCACCTAGGGAATTTCTCCACTTAAAATGATAGTAGATAACGCATGTACCACTCAAAGATATTGATGTTCATATGCTATTTTAAGAACACCCTTTTCTGGATGCCTGGGTGGCTCAGTCGTTAAGCATCTGCCTTATGCACAGGTCATGATCCCAGGGTTCTGGGATCGAGGCCCACATCAGGCTCTCTGCTCTGCAAGGAGCCTGCTTTCTCCTCTCTCTGCCTGCCTCTCTGCCTACTTGTGATCTCTCTCTCTAATAAATAAATAAAATCTTTAAAAATAAATAAATTAAATAAATATTTAAAAAATAAATAAAAATAAAATGATAGTAGAAACTCCACATGTCTGTTTAATAAACAGGATAGAATCTCTGGAGAATACTGAGAATTTTGCAATTTGCAAAGCTCCAAGGCAAAAAAAAAAAAGGAGGGGCACATTAATTAAATCAAGTAAAACTATTCAGAATCTCTAGTAATAATTATATAGACAAATAAATATTCTTACATATCCAGGTACATATTATGTAACTGCTCATATTTTATCATATTCCCAAAATATCATCTTGATAATTTACTCTATTCATCATAGGTACAAAATTTGACCTGTAATTTCTCTTTTTTAAGATTTTATTTATTTATTTGACAGAGAGAAACACAGCTAGAGAGGGAACACAAGCAGGGGGAGTGAGAGAGGGAGAAGCAGGCTTCCCACCAAGCTGGGAGCCCAATGTGGGGCTCAATCCCAGGTCTCCAGGATCATGACCTGAGCAGAAGGCAGTCGCTTAACCAACTGAGGCACCCAGGCGCCCCTGACCTGTAATTTCTATTAGTATAAACAAAATAGTACAAAAGAAAGAAAAACGATGCAGTAGAATTCTGCCATTTCAAATGATTTGTTGATAATGATCCATTATTATTAATATGTAAGGGAATTTTCAAGTCATAAAAATGTTTTACATACTATAAAGGGGTAGGGAATTTTAGGTAACAAGGAAAACCATGGAAAGAAAACACACAAAAAAATAAGGTTGGAACTAACGTGGACTACATGGGTAAACAAAAGAGAGAAAAAGGGGTATAATCCCCCCTTTCAATCTGTATTAGCTTCCTAGGGCTGTTATAATAAATAATAAAGGCTGGTGGTTTAAACAATAGAAATTTATTTTCTCACTTTCTGGGGGCTAGAAGTCCAAAATCAAGATATCAGAAGAGTTGGTTTCTTCTCAGGCTTCTCTCTAAGGTTTTAGATGGCTTTATTCTCACAGTGCCCACACAGTCTTCCTCTGTACCACTATGTGTCCAAACTTCCTCTTTTAAGGACACCAATCCTATATTGGCTTAGGGGCTACCCTAATGGCATTTTAAATTAATTACCTTTGTAAAGACCTGTCTCCAAACACAGTCACATTCTGAAATACTAGCCTTTAAGACTTGAACACATGAATTTTGAGAGAATACAATTCAGCCCATAATATCATCCTCCAGCAGTGCAGGTGGGGAAATAATTCTGTAAAGAAGACATGCTTTATAAGGATCTCAGATGTTTACTAAAGGATTAAGCTAATATAAAGGATTAGATTGTCCAATTAGGCTCACCTAAGTCAAAGATTTCCCTGCATCAAGGTTTATTAATAATTTAAAAGGATACATGTAGTCAAAAAGGCAAAGGTGAAGCAGAAAAGGTCTAGAACATTCCATAGGATTCTCCAAGTCCTTCCCTCTAATATTGGACATGTGCTGCAGCCCAGAGTAATAGTAAGGTCCCCATTGAGGCACATGGGATCTCACAGTAGGAAATATTTATGCCATAAAAATCCCCCACATTATATCAAGCTTACAGGGCATTTTCTAGGAAGTCATGCCCCATAAACCCACATGTCCTAAATTTGGTCAGCATAAGTAATCTTAAACCAGGAACACAAGGATTCTCCTCCTTGCAAACATTGTTAATTTATTTACTAGAAGTTTAACTATCAGCATGTTTATAAGAGATTATACTGGTTCACCTGCCTTGTTCCTTTTCCAGGAGCACCTTCCTCGTAATCAGGAGAGAAATAGAACTGGGCCAGCTGCTTTAACTTCCTCCCCAGGGATCCAGCACAATGCAAACTCACTCTCTTGTTTCTCTACACAATCTCCATTATGCGATACATTGCTTGCTCATGTCAAAAATAATAAATTTGGGGCTGTCTGGGTGGCTGAGTCAGTTAAGCGTCTGCCTTCAGCTCAGGTCCTGATCCCAGAGTCCTGGGATAGAGCCCTGCATTGGGTTCCCTGCTCAACGGGGATACTGCTTCTCCCTCTCCTCCTCACTCATGTGTACACAATGCTCACTCTCTCTGTCTCTCTCTCTCTAATAAATACAATCTTTAAAAATGAAAAATAATAAATTTATTGGAATATTTTATTGGGTAAAATCAGTTTCATTAGCTTTATGTGTAATAAGTGCATGTTCAATCAGGAATATAATCTGCTAAATGGTTGTATATACAGTGTTGTTACTACACACAGAAGTGTGTACTACACACAGAAGTGTGTAGTAACAACACTGTATATACAACCATTTAGTGCCTGGGTGGCTCAGTCATTAACCATCTGCCTTTGGCTCAGGTAATGATCCCAGAGTCCTGGAATTGAGGCTTGTATCGGGCTCCCTGCTCAGCAGGGAACCTGCTTCTCCCTCTCTTGCTCCCCCTGCTTGTGTTCCCTCTCTAGCTGTGTTTCTGTCAAATAAATAAATAAAATCTTAAAAAAAAAAAAAAGAAATTTCACTACAAGTGTATTTAGGATTCAACCTCACTAAAGAATTTGTTTGCAGAGGGCACCTATTGAGTTTTATACCCAACACTTCCATCTCTGGCAACTTCTTTCCGCCAAAGCATGCCCTGGCCCTCACTCCACCCTACACACTCCCCTCACTAGATTCCAGCCCTCTGCCAAATGAATCAATCAATCTAAAGGTGATTCTAGCTGAGGCAGAACCCTTTCCCTCAAAAACTAATTCTAGCTTGAATCTTTGATGTTCTCTTGAACTCCACAGTTGTCAGCAGCCACTTTTCTGCCATATACAAGAGAACCAGTTCTGTGGTGAAAAAAATGAATCAGATACACTAGAAGAGCACAGGTGAGAAATGGAGAGCGCACCCCCACAACATGCCAACCCCTGCTTCTAGGTCATCGAGACTGTGTATGTGCCGTTGGGTTCTGTACAACAACAGTAAAAAAAATAAATTTCTTCTCTTAAAAAAAATTGTTCTATTGCTTTAGACCAAAAGAATCTTAACATGTATCTATAAACCTATCTTCAAACTCTGTCACTGCTATTTACTGACTGTGTGACTTTAACTTATTTATTCTCTCCAAGTGGAAGTGTCTTTATTCATAAAACAGAGATAATTCCATGCATCTTACAAGTTTGGGTTTTTTTTTTTAAAGATTTAGCTATTTATTTGAGAGAGAGAGTGCAAGAGGGGAAGAGCAGAGGGAGACTGAGAGAATCTCCAGCAGACTTTCCACAGAGCCCAGAGCCCAATGCAGGACTTGATCCCACAACCCTGAGATCATGACCTGAGCGGAATCAAGAGATGATTAACTGACTGGGCCATCCACGTGCCCCCACAAGTTTGTTTTGTAAATGAAATATTAAAATTTTATGGACCATAAGATGCACTCTGTAAATTGCAGGTGTTAATGGAGACTGACGCTCCTGGTTGCCACTCTTTGAATTCACAGGAAGGCCATACTTTCCCCCTGGTGTTCCCACCCAATGGCTGAGCTTGACTGGGGCTACAACACCTAGCCCAATACTGTCCAAGGCTGGATTCTTCCAATCGACAGTATTTGCTCAAGGATTTCCCATCAACTGGTCAAAATTTTCTCAGAAATACACTGCAGTCTGCAACTCCTGCTACTCAACCCTTCCTCTCCTCTCTCCTTTCACAAGTCCTAAACATGCATCATCTAAGGCTCTACCTACTAACTCCTGTTCCTCCTCTTTCACCCTTCACTGGCACTTGTCCCCAAAAACTCAATCATATATAATCCCATGCTGACCTCAGCTTCTCAAAGGACCTGAACTGACACAATGAGAATAACTGTGGTAATTAATCCACTGATAGAGTACTACTGTTGTATATTCACAACACATCCTACATCACAGCAGCCATTCAAACTATTCTTGGCTCTCAATCTATAGCTGAGCCCAGACATGATCTCATATTTCTCTTTAAGATACATTTTCCCTGTCAACTGATCTCAGTTGGTGTATTTACACATTAACTTTTCATTTCTACTAAGAAATTAATGAAACACTTAGCCAGGAGTGACTAAAGAAAACATCTCTCCCTTGGTTCTCCCCAGATTCTTTTCAGCTTTCCTTATTACATAGCTATGCCCTTCACTAAACTCCCTCTTTGCCCCAGGCTGTATAAATCCCAAACTAGTCTATTTTAAATCAGTATAGTACAATTATTAAAGCTAACAGTTTGTGGACTTCAATTTTTATATCACATCTGAATTGCAGATCTCAGCACAACTTCTCCTAACATCCCATTAAAAATACATGTGAAATTAAAGAAAAAATAAAAATGTCTAAAACAGAAAATCTAAAGTGTCAATTTGTTGCTAATGTAAAAAGAATTTTCATGAGATATAAAACCTATATAGAACAAAATTCAGAATCAAAGTAATGGGAAAATGCAAGATTTTATACTGACCCTGAGTATATTCTTTTGACAAGGACAGGGATACTCTTTCCATCTCATACTCTCTGCCTACCCAGTGGTTCAAGGTCATAGGGTCCAAATCAGTTGAGGGCAATCCCAGGTACTTTTTTTGAGGTGCCCACTATACTAGCTTCCTCCTTAGTTAATATCTCCCTTTCTACATCCATACAGAGAACACAGTTCAGAAATCAACATGTACTATCGTGTAGATAGATGACACCACATTGTGTCCTGGAAAGAGAAGCGCCAGCACAGAAATAGGAGTAAAGCTAGGACTTGACGGCAGTGGCTAGCAGGACTTTGCTGCATCTCACGTCCTGCCTTGCTTCCAGTTGTCGGGTACTGAGGGTTATAAGACCTACCTCAACCAGAATGAGTGAACAATACACGGAGGATGAAGAATCCACACAGTAATCTACTTGGCAGCCATAGGTTTGAGAACAGTATTTATTTAACAAGATTCACTTGGACTAAGAGTGGAACCAAGTCTGATACACCTTCTCTATTGGCAGATACTGGGTCTACAACCATTTGTTTTTATTCAAACATAGGGAAGTAAAAGTTCATAAGAACTATAAGAAAGAAATTCTAGAGATCAATGGAACACCATCCTAAACAATTAGAAGCAATGCATACCTCTGAAAAAGGCAGGCTAGAGGAAATGAAAAATGAAAGACATTCTAGATAGAGTATCAAAATAGGATGAACAGTAGCTGAATAGTAGGGATAATTCATCTGAGAGTAAATAAAAAATTAATTAAATAAAATAGAATCAAAAACTTGACAAAGAGAGCAAGGTTTTCTTTGTTTATTTTGTTTTGTTTTGTTTTTTAAGATTTTATTTATCTAGGGCGCCTGGGTGACTCAGTGGGTTAAAGCCTCTGCCTTCAGCTCAGGTCATGATCTCAGGGTCCTGGGATCGAGGCCCACATCGGACTCTCTGCTCAGCAGGGAGCCTGCTTCCTCCTCTCTCTCTGCCTGCCTCTCTGCCTACTTGTGATCTCTCTCTCTCTCTGTGTCAAATAAATAAATAAAATTCTTTTTTAAAAAAATATTTTATTTATTTATTTGACAGAGAAAGACACAGTGAGAGAAAGAACACAAGCCTGGGAGTGAGGGAGGGAGAAGCAGGTTTCCCGCCGACCAGGGATCCCGATGCAGAGCTCAATCCCAGGACTGGGGGATCATGACCTGAGCTGAAGGCAGATGCTTAATAACTGAGTCACCCAGGCTCCAGAAAGCAAGTTGTAGAATAAAACTAGAGTATAAAACCTTCATTTAGGGTTTAAAACACATGAAATGATAACATATCATTATGAATGCTTACATATGTATTAAAAGTATAAGAACTTATATGCATTGGCAATATACACCAACTTCAGGGCAGTAATCATCTCCGGGGCTGGAAGACAGAGAATATAACCCATCAGGAATGAGCCAAGAGGGCTCTACCTAGGACAGAAATAGGGTGAAAATACTGTGCGCATGTGTATATGTGTATGTACACATGTGGGTATTTGTGTTTCTAGAGCAAAGGGTCAAAATATTAAATTTTGTTAGATGGACACTACATGCCATGTTCCTTAGGCTATCTCTATAATTTTAAGTATACTTGAAATGTTTTATAATTTAGAATTTTATATAAATAATACACAAGATTGTAAAACAAAAGTCAGCTTTACGCTATTGATAGATCTAAAGGTCAACTGGCACCACCAGTTTAAAATCAAACAGATTTATCAGGTAAATGTAGCAATTTTCATTTCAGACAAAGTAGAATTCAAAGCAAAAAAAGAAAAAAGATGAAATAGGAAGAGGGCAGTTTTTATATTAATACAAGCTACACAATTAAGATACCCTGAAAAATACAACATCCAAAGTGAGTCTGTGAGAAATACAAGTGGAACAAAATGAATATATAACAGCCAACAGTTATTAGATTCTCTCTATATATCATACTGTAAGGAGTCACACAATAAATATCTCACTTAGCATTCATAGCAATCAAATGAAGCCATGTATTATTACCCATTTTTTTCAGACAGGGAAACTGAGGCTTATAAAATCATTGATGTAGGATTTGCAGAGGCAGGATTTGGGCCCAACCTGTCTGACTCAAGAACCCATACTTACTGGAACTATGGCTTTCAGTTTCCCCAAGTTATAGTGGGAGACTAAAATTTCCCTCAGGTGTGGATTAATAAAGTAGAAAAGAAATACCTAGACAATTCAAAGAATATGAGTTTCAGTTCAAAGATGTAAAACAATTAATACCTCAATTTTAAATTGTGTACCTTACAGAGAATTTTATCTTCTCAAGAATCAATGTAGCCTGTACAAAATTAATCTTGAGTCAATTTGCAAAGAAAATAAAGAAAAAGTAAATCAAAAACTGTAACTCACATTCTCTGACTACAATCAATTAGTAAAAAATACAGTAACAATAGTTAATAACAAAATAGTCCACATATTTAGAAATTTTAAAGCACCTCACTGGGGGTGCTTGAGTGGCTCAGTCGGTTAAACGGCTGCCTCAGCCCAGGTCATGATCCCAGAGTCCTGGGATGGAGCCTGCATTGGACTCCCTGCTCAGTGGGGAGCCTGGTTCTCTCTCCCTCTGCTGCTCTCCGTGCTTGTGCTCGCTCTCTCCCCACTCTCTGTCAAATAAATAAATAAAATATTTAAAAATATTAAAATAAAATAACATAAAACAAAACATCTCCTTTAACTATTTGGTCAGGGTATACACCAAAATGGGAATTGTAAAACTACATAATAAAATGAAAATGAAAATACATAAAAATTAGTGGACTTCTGCCAAGGCTATTACAATTTTTATTTATTTATTTGAGAGAGAGAGCGAGCGAGCAAGCAGGAGCTTGGGGGGATGGGGCAGAGGCAAAGGGATAGGGAGAAGCAGACGTCCCTCTGAGCAGGGAGCTAGCTGCCCGCTTGATTCCAGGACCCCAAGATTGTAACCTGAGTCGAAGGCAGAAGCTTAAGAGACTAAGCCACCCAGCCATCCCTGCCAAGGCAATATTCTAAGGCGAGTCTATAAACTTTGTTTTTATGTTCAGATTTTTTTAGAATAACATGTATCTGGTTTGTAATTATACTAAGACATTTAAATTTCATTATCAAGCCAATATAAGTGTTGAGGAAGCCAAAAAAAAACAGACTTAAGGATAGTAAAAGGATAAAGCAAAGATAAATGAATAAAATTTTCTTTTGAAAATCACAATTAAAAAATCAAAAAACTAGTTCTTTGGAAAACAATTTAATTAAATATATTCCTCTTAAAAATTCAATATTACAAAAAAAATTTAAAAATTCAATATTACAAGAGGAAAAGTATTCAAGGTATTAATATATAAGTAAGCACAGAGACAAAAATTTAAAACTTGGTTCTATAATTTTGTAAAAGAACTCAATGAATAAATTTTTAGGAAATCATACAAATAGAATCAAGGACACATTGACTCCATAAATGATCATGAAATAAATTCAAACTTTTATCACTACAGTATTTCCAAAAAAACCTCCAGTGTCTAAACATTTACCATTGATTTTTTCAATATTTTAAGGTGGTAATTTCCACATTATTTAAGCCCTCCCAAAGCCTTAGAAAACTATTATAGTTATACAATACTCTTTATAAAATAACAGATTTTATAAACTGTCCAAGAAAAATAAACCCACCTTGTAAAGCAATTTTATTTATAAATAACGATGCAAAATTTCCAAGTAAAATGCCAGTCTAGTGTTCAACAGCAAACATCCACTTGATAGGAGATTTTTCTCTCTTAAGAGGGACCCTGACATTACATTATGGAACTTACTAGCATAACACATTAAGAAACCCCATAAGAAACTCCAAATAATGATTTGCTAGTTCACCAACCGGCCCTGTACCTGCAAGGAGTAGGCCCTCCAGGCGGGCCCGCGGCAGGTTTAGTCAGGAAGGGAACTTACCTGCAAGGCTTGTCCGGGCTCCTTGAGTAGAGCAGATCTCTGCACCCACCCACCAGGATGGTAGTGTTGATATAATCGCCTTCAGCTGGGTTCAATCACATATATATGGTCCAGATGGTCACAAGAACACCTTGCTCTCCAAAGTTACAGCCTTAGGACAGTTTCTGGTGTCCAAAAGGCAAGCAGAAGACAAGCCAAGGACACCTGCAGAGTGAGGCACCTCTGATGGCCTGGATATAGTTCTTGGGGTCAACCAGAGGTCACGTCCTCTCCTTGACCTCCTCCAACACTGCCCCTCCCTTGGGACCTGCCTGCACCACCTCCCAGTGTGCCCAGAGCAGGAAGCAAGGGGTTTCACTAGGCTGGAGGTGGCCCCTCTGGCAGCTGTCCAGCTGCACTGAAACAGATGCCTTAACAACAGTATAGATACACACAAGAGAAAACGCAGATCAAGATAATGATGCCCAAAATAAGTAACTTTTTTTTTTATTGTTACTAAAATTTTTTTTTCCAGTGTTCTAAGATTCATTCCCCATTCCCCACACCCAGTGCTCCACGCTTTAGTTGTCCCCAGTACCCACAACCAGGCTCTCCTATCCC
>PITA01027569.1:0-20722 GCA_004023965.1 Spilogale gracilis | reverse complement strand
AAAAAAAAAAAATGAAGTCCTAGCAACAGCAATCAGACAACAAAAAGAAATAAAAGGCATTCAAATTGTCAAAGAAGAAGTCAACTCTTTCTCTTCACAGATGACATGATACTCTATATGGAAAACCCAAAAGACTCTACCCCCAAACTACTAGAACTCATACAACAATTCAATATTGTGGCAGGATACAAAATCAATGCACAGAAATCAGTTGCCTTCTTATACACTAACAATGAAAATATAGAAAGGGAATTTGGAGAATCAATTTACTATAGCACCAAAAAACCATAAGATACCTAGGAATAAACCTAACCAAAGAGCCAAAGAGGTTAAGGATCTGTATTTGAGGAACTAAAAAACACTCATGAAAGAAATTGAAGAAGACACAGAATGATGGAAGAGTATACCATGCTCATAGATTTAAGAATAAACATTGTTAAAACGTCTATACTGCACAGGGTAATCTATAATTTCAATGCCATCTCTATCAAAATTCCACCGTCATATTTCAAAGTGTTGGAAGAAACAATCATAAAAGTTACATGGAATGAAAAAAGAACATGAATTGCTAAGGAATTGTTGAAGAAGAAAAACAAAGCTGGGGGCATCACGTTACCTGATTTCAGGCTTTATTACAAAGCTGTGATCACCAAGAGAGCATGGTACTGGCATAAAAACAGACAAATAGACCAATGGAACAGAGTAGAGAGTCCAGATACGGACCCACAAATCTATGGTCAAATCAACTTTGATAAAGCAGGAAAAAATATCCAGTGGAAAAAAGACAGTCTCTTCAATAAATGGTGCTGGGAAAATTGGACAGCTACATATAGATGAATGAAACTAGACCATTCTATTATGCCATACACAAAGATAAACTTGAAATGGATGAAAGACCTCAACGTAAGGCAGGAATCTATCAAAATCCTAGAGGAGAACATGGACAATAGCCTGTTTGACATCAGCCATAGCAACTTCTTTCAAGACACGTCTCCAAAGGCAAAGGAAACAAAAGTGAAAATGAACTTTAGAGACTTCCTCAAAATAAAAATCTTCTGCACAGCAAAGAAAACAGTCAACAAAACAAAGAGGCAACCCACGGAATGGGAGAGGATATTTGCAAATGACACTACATACAAAGGGCTGATAGCCAAGATCTATAAAGAACTCCTCAAACTCAATACCCAAAAAGAATATGATCACATCAAAAAATGGGCAGGAGACATGAAGAGGCACTTCTCCATAGAAGACATACAAACAGCTAGCAGACACATGAAAAAATGTTCGTCATCACTAGATATCAGGAAAATTAAAATCAAATCCACACTGAGATACCACCTTACACCAGTCAGATGGCCAAAAATAACAAGACAGGAAACAACAAGTGTTGGAAAGGCTGTGGAGAAAGGGGAACACTCTTAAACTGTTGGTGGGAATGCAAGTTGGTGCAGCCTCTTTGGAAATCTCTGTGTGGAGATCCCTTAAAAAAATAAAAATAGAGGTACCCTATGACCCTGCAATTGCACTACTGGGCATTTACCCCAAAGATACAGATGTAGTGAAAAGAAGGGCCATACGTACCCTAATGTTCATTGTGACAATGACCACAATCACGAAACTGTGGAAAGAGCCAAGGTGCCCTTCAACAGATGAATGGATAAAGAAGATATGGTACATATATACAGTGGAAAGTTATACACACACACACACACACACACACACACACACAGCTCCATCAGAAAGCATAAATACCCAACTTTTGTAGCAACACGGACCGGATTGGAAGAGATTATGCTGAGTGAAATAAGCCAAGCAGAGAAAGTCAAGTATCATATGGTTTCACTTACTTGTGTAGTATAAGGAGTAATATAGAGGACAATAGGAGAAGGAAAGGGAATGGAAAGTCAGGTAAATCAGAGCAGGAGATGAAACATAAGAGACTTTGGACTCAGAAACAAACTGAGGGTCTTCAAGGGGAGGGTGTGGAGGGATGGCAAGTCTGGTGGTGGGCATTGAGCACTGAGTGTGGGGCATAAACAATGAAATTGGAATACTGAAAAAATAAAAAAAAATAAAAAAATTAAAATAGAGAAATATTAGCAGCCAAAAAATAAAAAAAAAGAATGGCTTATCTGGGGTCTGAAAAGTGGATGTAGAGCTCACTGGGATACAGGATTAGTACCCAGAAGCTTTTCTTCCTAAGAAATTTTGGAAAACTTGGGGCACCTGGGTGGCTCAGTTGGTTAAGCGACTGCCTTCAGCTCAAGTCACGATCCTGGAGACCTGGAATCGAGTCCCACATTGGGCTCCCTGCTCGGCGGGAAGCCTGCTTCTCCCTCTCTCACTCCCCCTGCTTGTGTTCCCTCTCTGGCTGTGTTTCTCTCTGTCAAATAAATAAAATCTTAAAAAAAAAAAAAAAAAAAGAAAGTTTGGAAAACTTAATGAATTAAATGGATAAATCCAGACCACTTCATTGTAAGCTTAACTATTAGTAATTCATGTGTAGCAATAATTTATAAAATTAAAATTTAAGATTTATAACTGGGTAAATTAATGCAATACTCAAAGTGAATGCATTTTCAAAAGTTATACACACACACACACACACACATATATAATAAAAAAATAATTCAGGTCAGCAAGGCAGGAAGTAAATGTATTTGTGTTTAGAATACTGTGATAGGGCACCTAGGTGGCTCAGTGGGTTAAAGCCTCTGCCTTCAGCTCAGGTCATGATCTCAGGGTCCTGGGATCAAGGCCTGCATTGGGCTCTTTGCTCAGCAGGGAGCCTGCTTCCTCCTCTCTCTCTGCCTGTCTCTCAGCCTACTTGTGATCTCTCTCTCTGTCAAATAAATAAATAAAATAATCTATAAAAAAAAAAAAGGATACTGTGATAGGAAAAATAATACAGTACCCTGAAGTCAATGAAAAGATCCTCAGTTTTAGAGATGAGTGGATAACTTTGATAAGAATTTTTTTTTCATTGGAAACACTGTTCATATTTATCTTAAAAACAAATATTGTATTTACTGAGAAAAGTGTGTCATAGCCGAGTCTGAAGACAAGAGAGTTTCTGGTGTAGGAAAAAGGAAAATCATGTACAAAGGCCTAGGTTCAAAGAAGAACACAGTGTTTTTTTTTTTTTTTTAAATGATATTTCTGTGATTAGAATGCAGAACCTGAGGAGTAGATTCATCAGTCTTAGTAGGAAATAAGACTATAAAAGTTGTAAGTATCTTGTATGTTTTCTCAGATAATGGATACTTCTAGGTAAAATATGATTTGTTAAATTTGCAATGCCTAGGAGACATCCATCTATACCCAGGCCTCTCAGATGTTGTACCATCTGATTTTTAATAATCTTTTAACCCACCCAACCTCGACAACACATTCCCAGAGTAATAACCAAGTCCATGTCATACTCAACTGAATTATCTCTGAAATTCAATTTCAAGCTTTGTGCTCTATAACAATCATCCACTTTTTAGGTCATTTACTCTATTTCCACCAATTAAAGAAATGCATTTCAACTTCATTCAGACATCCAATCCATTGAGCTCATTATTTTTTCCCTCTATTAACTTACTTTTCTTTTTAGGCACCTTACATCATTTGATTAGCATAATAGGCCCTGATAAATAACTTTAGTTTCCTAGTTTCTTTGATTTCTTCTCTCTTCTCTGTATTAGCTCACTGTATAAGGGTACTTTCAGTAACACAATAGAAACAACAACACTCAATAATAAACACATCAAATAAGGATTTATTCCTTGCAAATACTGCATCCTGACCCAAATCACTTTACTTCAGAACTGGCAAACCATTCTAGTGGTTATAGCAGGAGGATGTGAAAAATTTATGCTATGGCTCTTAGAGTTTAATTCAGAAGATTGATTTATGTGAAATTAGCTTACATATCTGGAAAAAAACTAAGTCATGTAATTATACTTATTCTCAAGTGATAGGGAAGTACAATCATAATTAGGTACATGGTGGGGGAGAAAATTAAAGTATTTACGAATAGCTCTAATGACTAACATGCCTAACCAAATATGGTCCTGTTTAAACCCAACTAGCTGCCTATTCTTTATCTTCACCAAAATAGCTGAACATTTCCAGAAAGAAAAAGAAAAAAATAAGAAACTCTGGAAGACTCACTTTTCTCACTTAATACCAACAAATAATAAATGGATACTTAGCACTGTCTTTCTACACTTTCCTAAAATGTATAATTTCCCATTTTACAAAACAAATATTTCATACTCTCTTATCACTCTTCAAAACACAATTTCCCATACCTAACTCTCATGAAGTTTTCTACTGAGAAATTATGAATATTCAGGAACTTTCATATTCCCACATTCAGAGCTACTAATCTACCATTTATGTCCTTCCTCCTTAGTACAATGAATGACTCATTTTTGTATCCATCAAAGTCCAAACCCTCCACCTGTGTCATAGTCTTGCCTTGTAAGCCATATGAAGATTTTTTTTTTCATTTATTTCATTATATTCTTAGCAGTTTCCCTTACTCTCCTGGATCATCTTCGAAGGTATATAAATATCGCAGCAGGTTTAAACAATTTTAAGAAAAGTGTCTACTCATATCTTCTGCCCATTTTTTGACTTGGTTATTTGTTTTTTGGGTGTCAAAATTGAGAAGTTCTTTATAGATCTTGAATACCAGTCCTTTATCTGTAATGTCATTTGCAATATCTTCTCCCATGCTGTGGGTGGTCTCTTAGCTTTGTTGACTGTTTCCTTTGCCATCCAGAAGCTTTTTATCTTTTTTTTTTTTTTAAGATTTATTTATTTATTTATTTATTTATTTATTTATTTAAGATTTTATTTATTTTGACAGGGAGAAACACAGCTAGAGAGGGAACACAAGTAGGGCAAGTGAGATGGGGAGAAGCAGGCTTTCTGCCAAGCAGGGAGCCCAATGCAGGGCTTGATCCTGTGCAGGAATCCCGATGTGGGAATCGATACCGGGTCTCCGGGTTCATGACCTGAGCCGAAGGCAGTCGCTTAACCAACTGAGCCACCCAGGATACCCTATATTTTATTTATTTATTTGACAGCTAGAGAGGGAACACAAATGGGGGAGTGAGAGAGGGAGAAGCAGGCTTCCTGCCAAGCAGGGAACCCAATGCAAGGCTTGATCCTGGGACTCGGGGATCATGACCTGAGCCAAAGGAAGTCGCTTAACTGAGTCATCCAGGCCCCCCAGAAGCTTTTTATCTTGATGAACTCTCAAAATTTCATTTTTGCTTTTGTTTCCCTTGCCTTTGGAGACGTGTCTTGAAAGAAGTTGCTGTGGCCAATGTTGAAGAGGTTACTGCCCATATCCTCTTCTAGGATTTTGATGGATTCCTATCTCACATTAAGGTCTTTTATCCATTAAGAGTTTATCTCTCTGTAGGGTGTAAGTGAATGGTCAAGTTTCATTCTTCTGTATTTAGCTGCCTAATTTTCCCAAAACCTTTATTGAAGAGACTGTCTTTTTCTCCCATTGGATATTTTTTCCTGATCTATTGAAGATTAGTTGACTATAGAGTTCAGGGTCCATATCTGGGCTCTCTATTCTGTTCTACTGATGTATATGTTTGTTTTTGTGCCAATACAATGCTGTTTTGGTGATCAAAGTTTTGTAATATAGTTTAACATCAAGCAATGTGATGTCCCCTGCTTTGTTTTTCTTTTTCAACATTTCCTTGGTGATTCAGGATGTTTTCTGGTTCTATACAAATTTTAGAATTGTTTGTTCCAGCTCTTTTAAAAATGCCATTGGTATTTGATGGTGAACAGACACATGAAAACATTTTCAATATTGTTAGCCATCAGGGAAATTCAAATCAAAACCACATTAAGATACCATCTTATACCAACAATAATGGCCAAAATTAAGGCGGGAAACAACACATGTTGGAGAGGATGTGGAGAACAGGGAAACCTCTTACCCTGTTGATGGGAATGCAAGTTGGTACAGTTTCTTTGGAAAACAATACAGATGTTCCTCAAAAAGTTAAAAATAGAGCTACCCTATGACCCAGAAACTGCACTACTGCGTATTTACCCTAAAGATACAGATGTAGTGAAAAGAAGGAGCACATGCACCCCAATATTCATATCAACAATGTCCACAATAGCCAAACTGTGGAAGAAGCTGAGATGCCCTACAATGGATGAATGGATAAAGATGTGGTTCATATATACAATGGAATATTGCTCAACTATCAGAAAGGATGAATACCTATTATTTGCATCAACATGAATGGGACTGGAGGAGATTATGCTAAGTGAAATAAGTCAAGCAGAGAAAGACAATTATCATATGGTTTCACTCATATATGGAATATAAAGAATAGCATGGGAGACCTTAGGAGAAGGAAGGGAAAATGAAGGGGGGGTGGACATCAGAACTGGGGATGAAACATGAGAGACTATGGACCCCAGGAAACAAACTGAGAGCTTCAGAGGTGTGGGGGGGGGTAAGTTAGCCCAGTGATGGTTATTAAGGAGGGTACATATTGCAATGAGCACTGGGTGTTATATGCAAATAATGAATCATGGAAAACTACATAAAAAGCTAATGAAGTACTGTATGGTGACTAATATAATGAAAAAAGTAAATAAAATAATGTATTTAATATTTAAAATATTTGAAATAATTTAAAAAAAACAAAACAAAAAAAGTCAACCACAAAAATTTCTCTATCTTAAGTCTATCTCCAACATAAACAGAATGTTTGCTTCCTCTCACAACAAAACTCTT
This sequence comes from Spilogale gracilis, assembly GCA_004023965.1. NCBI lineage: Eukaryota > Metazoa > Chordata > Mammalia > Carnivora > Mephitidae > Spilogale > Spilogale gracilis. Next base: position 13,947 of record PITA01027569.1, on the reverse strand, counting down.
AAAACTCTTAAAAGTTTTCTTTAGTGGCTTTTCCTAAGCTTGCTTGCTTCCCATTTGGTCCACAATCCACTACAGTTAACTTTCTTTCCCCTCTATTATAGGACATTTTTTTCTCATCAAATGTTCCATTGACTTCCTTGCTGTCAAGTCCTCATCTTATTTGACTTTTCCAGCTACATCAGATACCATTACCATAACCACTTCTTTGAAACACATTCTTTTTTCTTTACAGATTTCCCATCTCAGTGACTTCTCTTAGTTTTTTGCTAGCTCCCATTCATGGCTTATCCACTAAACACTGAAGTGCAACAGGAGTTATTTCTGAGTTCCCTTTTATTACTCCTTTGAAGGCTTATATCACAGAATTGCATGCCTTTAAACATACTCATTAGGCAGATTTAAAATACTATCTCCAATTTTGAACTTCACACTTGTTAATCCAACTTAAAACATTCATCTGATGGTCACTAGGTAAAATGTCTCATTGAATACCTTGTACATTAGATCTCCTAGAGTTGCCTAAGGTAGAAGATAGAATGTCTACTATGTATCTAAACTAAACAACTCCATCAAAGACCTGATATTTACTATTCTTCAATCTATATTCTTGTCAGTTTTTGTGTCTCAGTAAATAGCAACACCATTTATATCACCACTGATATCTGGCACTAATCTTTTTTTTTTCTTTTACCACAATCTAAAATCACTTTATTCAAAAGTCTTGATAACTGTAACCCAAACTATTTCTGAATCTGGCCAACCACAGGGCTACACTGTGGTACTCTCTACTCTTGTCTAAGCCACCATCGTCATTTAACTATAACTGAGATAATCACTTCATGTACTCCTCTGCCTCCACTCTTATTCCTTGTGACAGAGTCAGAGGGAATATTTAACACACACACACACACACACACACACACACACACACACACACACAGAGTACATCATTCCTCTGTTAATATTCTGCAGTATTTTTCTCTTCTATTTTCAGAAATATTCTAACAGTTGCCTTTTCTGACCACAGTCTTCTTTTTGATTATAACAAAATCCAGACAGAACTATACATGATACAGTTCTAACACTTAGAGTCATCTAAGTTGGAAATAAAATTCTTGAAACATATCTAGAAATAGATAAATATGCTAGTTTTTAGGTATGCACTTTTCAATTTTAAAATTCATAAAAATTAACTGCACTTTTAATTTTCACATTTGCTTTTTACTAGTCCCACTTCTTGCTCAGAAAAAAAAACTAAGTAAATTATTTAATCAAAATACCAACATACCTGTTTATTAATATGGAAATATGATGGGTAGATGATGGATAGGCATACAGATAATAGAGTAGCACAGCTGAATGTATTACTATAATATAAAAGGTTTTTAAAATGTATTTTTTTTAAAAAAGTGACAAGTGGACTAACAATTTCCCCCATTAACAGGATGGAGGAAGAAAGAGAGACAGAGAGATAAAGAGTGATACTGAGAAAAAGAAAGAGAAGTTGATATTGGGAGAAGGAAAGAAAGGAAAAAGGAAGGAAGGGAGGAAGGAAGGGAGGAAGGAAGGAAGGAAGGAAGGAAGGAAGGAAGGAAGGAAGGAAGGAAGAAAGAAAGAAAGAAAGAAAGAAAGAAAGAAAGAAAGAAAGAAAGAAAGAAACAGAAGGGATGAGAGGGTAAGGACAATAGCATTGACAGTAACAATAGGTGTACTGAAATGTAGCTCTGGGGTGGCTGGGTTGAGCTTAGTTTTTTTGTTTTTTTGTTTGTTTGTTTTTGTTTTTAATTTCAACTCAGGTCATGATCTCTCAGGGTTCTTTTTTTTTTTTTTTTAATTATCTCAGGGCTCTGAAAACAAGCCCCATATCTGACTCCCTACTCAGCCAGGAATCTGCTTGAGATTCTTTCCTCTCCTCCCTCTGCCTCTCCCCTTGCTCCAAAGCACACTCACACTCTATCTTTTTCAAATAAATCTAGGGGGAAAAAAGTAGCCCTGTTGAGTGGGGAATGAAAAATGAAAATCTATTCTTTTCTTTCTATCTTTTTATATCCTATAGTCCTAGGTAGCCTAAAGAAACTGACAAGAAACTTAATTTCTTAGTGATTTAGTATAGTCAGATATGTCTCATCACCTTCATCTTTTTCCCCTTTGTACCTTAGAGAGAAATAAATTAGCAAGAAATCCAAGAATCCTCTTAATAGGGTAGATCTTCCTTGCATGGAAGTAGTAATGACAGAATGTATAGTAGTCCAGTGGCTCCTTCTTTGTAATAAAGCTGTCAGGGCTGACATCCCCAGGATTCATGGTCTCCTCCTTCCTCCTTCTTGAGCATGGTGAGGGGATTATGCAGATGAGCCACAACACTGTCTGCCTAGGAAACCTTGTCTTGTGTTCTTGGCATACTCTGAATTTGTTTCTATACCACTGAATACCCACAGCTCAGAACTGTGTCTAGGGGATAAACACCTTAACAAAGCTGTTTAGCAGCTCCAGTAAATGGTTCTGGCAGACACACATTTTAGAGTGGATAGAAGAAAAATTTCTCACCCACTGCATTCTTCTATATATCCTTATTCAAATCACTCTTTTATGTTTCTGCCTCTCTCTCCTCTCTACTCCTTTAAGTCTGTCTCTCCCTCTATCTCTCTCTCCTCTCAACACTTGAAGTTTTACAAAAACTAAAAATTTCTTAGAGTTCCTTCCTTTAAAGTGACAAATTATCTTTTATACTCTTACTTGCTCAGAGAAAGCAGGGAGAACAGATATTGAGAATAGAGAAAGTCTTAGTCATCCAATAATCTGCAGTTTCAGATCACAAAAGGCCTTTGACACTGTGGGGCACAGTTAAAATTTTATTCTAAGTGTGATGGAATCTTTAAAGGATTTTGAGCAGAGAAGATTCATGATTTTATTTACATTAAAAAAAAAAAAAGCTTTGGCTTAAAGTCCAGGAGTCCCCTAATAAGCAATAATGTTAAGCTATGCCATGTAAGATAAAGTTTGAGTGTACACTGTGCTAACAAGAATTTAGGGGCACTTGGATGGCTCAGTCATTAAGTGTTTGCCTTTGGCTCTGGTCGTGATCCCAGAGTTCTGGGATAGAGCCCCATGTCTGGCTCCCTGCTCAGCAGGAAGCCTGCGTCTCTATCTCCCACTCCCGCTGCTTGTGTTTCCTCTCTCCCTGTGTCTCTCTCTGTCAAATGGATAAATAAAATCTTAAAAAATAAAAAAATAAAAAATAAATAAGAAAGAATAGTCTCTAGTGGGTAGAAGGTAAGATTGGAGGCAAAGAGATAAGCCAGAATGCTAACACAGAGGTGCAACATACACAAGCCTATGGCTAGAACTAGAGACTGTGTGCTCTTCTTCTTGTCAATCTTTCTATCCTTAGTTTCCAATAGTTTAATGCCTTACAAATAAGTTTCTCTCTTTTTTATTTTCATTTTTGAGAAAAGCCTCCACAAATGGGTGTTAAACTCATCTGTCTCTATTTTACCACGATTTGTAAATACTACAGAGTTTCAATATTTCCCTTGACAGGTTTATCTACGTTAGAGGTCCATGGGCTACTTATATTTGCCACAGTTTCCTTAGCATCTCTTAAAGATTGAAAGAAGTTATGCAAACTAAATGTTTCTCGGAAAAACTTCAGTTTAAAGGAGGTTCTCAAGTTTTCTCCAAAGGAAAATCAGACATAGGAGTCACACTACTCAACCTAAATTTGTATCTAATCCTTACTTTACATTAGTGTTAACTACTCTAAATCCTTGATAGGAGCAGCATATAGAAAATGAGTGAAATCTTACGGATTTATGTGTAGTAGTTTTGCCCAAATAGGTCAATTTAGTGGCATTCTATTTCTTCCTCTTTTCTTTTTTTTTTCTTTCTCTCTGAAAAATAAAGGTCTATGAATGCATTATTCTATTTACATTCTCCAGCATATTTTTAAAAATATTTTATTTATTTATTTATTTGACACACAAAGAGAGAAAAAGTGCACAGCCAGGAGGAACAACAGAGGGAGAGAGAGAAGCAGGCTCTCCCCTAAGTATTGAGCACAATATAGGGCTCAATCCCAGGACTCTGGTATCATGAGCTGAGCCAAAGGCAGACATTTAACCAACTGAGCCACCCAGGTGCCCCACCAATATATTATTTTTAACACTTCTGGAAAAAATGCCCTATCAATCCATGTAAATATAGATTTTATTTAATCTATACATCCATAGTTCTCTCGCAAGCCTATTTGTACAAAAGAGTTAAATTTACTATACAGAGAATTTGGGATCTAATAAAATGTTTGAGTAGTCAATAACTATAATATTTGAATGATCTGTTGTTCCATATATAAGAATTGCAAAATTTAAGAATTTTTTAAAGATTTTTTAGAGTTTAAGCCATGCACTAAAATTGAGCTAATCATGTGTAATCTCCATTTAAGACCAACAGATTAGAGTCTTAAAATTTAAGGTTATTAGATTAAATGTTTAAGTTACCATTTTTCTAGGTCAAAAACAGATATTTTGATATCGTCAATTTCAATTCAAAGTATATAGAGATTATAAAGGGATTCAAATACACATAGGGGAAATACTTCAAATAGACCCAATTTAAGGTTTTATCCAGCTGATTAAAAAAATGCAGTAAAGGCTACTTCAGGGGTAGAAACAGAATTTTATGAGTTTACATAATATCCCTCACTATAACCAATAGACATTTTCTTATGTCTAAGAATAATATTTCTTTCTTTTGAAACAGATTTTATTTATTTATTTGACACAGAGAGAGATCACAAGTAGGCAGAGAGGCAGGCAGAGAGAAAGGAGGAAAAGCAGGTTCTCTGCTGAGCAAAGAGCCTGATGTGGGCCTTGATCCCAGGACCCTGAGATCATGACCTGAGCCTAAGGCAGAGGCTTTAACCTACTGAGCCACCCAGGTGCCCTAAGAATAATATTTCTTATTCTAAATATCTCTTAAATCCTAAAACCAGCAGGCTTCAATCTTTTTCTCCCTCTTTTTATTGTATTTGTTTCTCACATAAATTCAATTACTGCTGTATGCTATCTATCACTAGTCCTGTTTATCTTCCCAAGTCAAACCATGTATTTAATTCTGCATATATCATTTATACTTTCTTCAGGTATTTGAAATGCATATATGCGGAATAACCTTTCTTCCCTCCTACCATATTTTCAGTCATTTTTCATTTAAGCCTTGGAGGGACATTACCAGGCACCCACTCTGAAAAAGAAATCTTGGTGTCAACCTTAGATTCTCATTTCTTGACTTCTTCTTTCAGTAAATCAACAAAATAGACTGATTCTACCTCAGAAATGTAGCTCAGTTACTGCTTCTCTCCTTTACCTCCAGTTCTACTACCTTAATTCAGAGTCTTCATTACGTCTCTGGATTGTTACAAAGGATTCCTACTGGTTTTCCGTAGGATTTTCCTCTTCTAGCCAATTGGTTAAATGAGTCTCTTCTTAGATGACAAAGAGAAAATTGATTCTACCAACTCTGATTAAAACTTTATGCTTTCTTTTTAAAAGCAAATTAAGGCATCCTTTAATCTTGTCTGAAGCTATATGGACATTACTATTTCCTGCCAATCTGCTATACTTTGTTTTGCTGATATGCTGAAATTCTCACTGCTATCATGTTTTGAGCTTATTGTTATGCAGTTATTATTAATGTTATCTTTTACTTCTTGTAACTTATCCCTTTGCATTTTTTGTTTTCTTTCTTGCCTAATAACTTTGCTTTTACTCCTTCCAAGTCATTGGTGATTCCCTACTCTTCCTTCAGAACCATTACTTCATGTAATCTTTTCTACCTTGAGGAGGAATTTGCTTTTTATGCTACTAAAGCAAACTATGATGTATTATAACCTATTTTATTAATCTATGTCTCTTAACTTTGGCAAAACTCTATTTCAAGGACATTTTATCTCCTGAAAAATATGTTTGGCAAATATAAGTAAGTGTCTCAAATAACCAATAGTTTAGAAGTCCTGCTGAAGACAGGCTAATTAATTCCTCTATGAATCAAAACTTACCATTTAAGAAAAAAAATTATAATTTAGGAGCAATATTAGTAAGGTAAGGCCTGCTAAAAACAAATCTGTTTTGCAGGTAATAATCGCTTAAATACATATTTAATCAAATAATGATTGTACTTGTGTTATTTATCAATATGATTACAGAACATTTTTTTTAAAGATTTTTATTTATTTGACAGAGAGAAACACAGCCAGAGAGGGAACACAAGCAAGGGGAGTGAGAGAGGGAGAAGCAGGCTTCCTGGCGAGCAGGGAGCCCGATGTGGGGCTCGATCCCCGGTCTCTGGGATCCTGACTTGAGCCGAAGGCAATTGCTTAACCAACTGAGCCACCCAGACGCCCCATCCTTCCCTTTTCAAAGCAGATTACCTCACCTCCTATCTCATAAAGATAATATAAGCAACAAAAACAAACCAAGAAACCAAAAACCTGAAAACTAATCCTTTTCACCTGTACATTCTTCTCCTTTTCTCTAACAGTGGAACCGGTATCCAGGCGCCCTACAGAACATTTTTAATACAAAACATTAAAATGATTTCAATAATTATTTCAGAAAGTAAGATTTGATGAGGAAATTTACATTTTTTTAAAGATTTTATTTATTTGTTTGATAGAGAGAGATCACAAGTAGGCAGAGAGGCAGGCAGAGGTGTGGGGGAAGCAGGCTCCCTGCTGAGCAGAAAGCCTGATGCGGACCTCGATCCGAGGACCCTGAGATCATGACCTGAGCCAAGGCAGAGGCTTTAAACCACTGAGCCACCCAGGCGCCCTACTTTTTTTTTTTTTTCCCCCCACCGGTCAGTAATGAATGTACCTAAAGATGTTATTTTACGACAATGAATGTCTCTTTCATCTATATCATTCTGCTGAAAAGAGAAACATTAAATGAATTGGGGATTCCAACTTTGTAGGAAGAAAAAGGCCTAATGTTCCAAAAAGAGAATAATACTGCATGTTTTCTTTGAATTCATTTTACTTGATTTTTGTTCAGTATAAGAATGACTAACACTGATTACAATGAACCTGCTCTATACAGGCCATGCAAAGATCTGTGTGGATTTGATTGTGGGGTTGGTATCCAGGTTTGCTTTTTTTTTAATTCTCTTTCAGAATAATCATTCAAGGAGAACAATGTGTAGAATCTTAAACAAAAGGAAAAAAAAAACCTGTAAATAATGTTCTCAAAACATCGCTATCTTTTTCTCTCTAGTTGTAGTACTATAAGGATGTATAGTCAGATATAGCAAGATAAAAGATATAAAATTCAAATTAATGTCCCTAATGAACTGGAAATTATAACTATTTTTGAAAGTGGGGAAAACTACAGAAACAGTAGTCTTCATTTAAAATTTGCAAATAAAAATAAATTATAAAATTTAAGACTTCAAGATCCTTTATTAACATTTCAGAGCAAATCTATAATGATTATATATGTATCTCATTTTTTCACTAGACATTATCACAAAGATGGCTAATTTCTTCACATTAGATATTTTATACTTTCATTTTTGATCATGCCAATTCCAAATTTATATGTGTATTTTCTCTTGGAATCCTCAGTATTTGCTAGATCAGGATTTCCTTATGGTCTGTGATATTTTATATTCTATTTAAAGAATAACTCAAATAACTGAGACAAAAAATATATTCTACCAAGGGATGAAACATTGTGGCACAGTGGTAAATTTTTGTTTTAATAAATTTAATCCAATAGTAGAGGTTTTCTTGATTGCTTTTTAGTTATGGCCTTTCAATTAATTACCAGAGCCAAAATGTGGCCTAATAAGGACCATAGCCTTAGACACAAAAAACACTGAACTCAATCAAGTCAACTCAGGCTAGGAGTTCATCATATAGGTTATCACTGTGGATATTGTCCTCAGTGATTCTGGTCCAAGAACCACAAAATAAAGAAGAAATTAATGACACAGTTAAAACAGAATAAATCCAATAACAAACCATAATCTTGGTTCTTGGGAACAAACAAGAACAATGAACCATTTAGATTAATCCATTTAGTAAGGTAGAAATCACAGATCTGTGAAATAAGAAATGATCAAAGAGGAAATAACTATTAGAAGAAAAAGAAGAGACACAAATTCCAATACAGTCCATTTCATAGAATTCGAGGCAAACATATGTGGGAAACCTAGGTTAAAAATAAAACATTTATTTGAAAATGGAATTTTCCAAATGGACCACAATATAAATAGTAAACTTAAATACATTGGTTTCATTAGAATGGAGAGGACTATTATTATTGAATTGCTCCCCAAACCACCAGTTTTTGTTACTTTCTTAGAAAAATTGAACTAGACTTTTAAAAACAGATAGTCCCAATGATAAATTGTTCTAAAGTATATAAAATAAAGGAAAATGTCTAAATACTTTTATAAAGTATATCACATGACCATCAGTAGATATTTACCTCATAGAAAAAATGGAAACTTTGAATAAAATCTCTCATCTTTTCAGACCTATCCTTCTTTTCTATTTTTTACTGTCACCACTGAAGATAATCCTTTGCCTGGGCACTGGGGCTCATTCTTATTTATCATCAGAATCCTATTTAATAAAAAAAAAAAAAAATCCTATTTAATGCTTTTCCTGGAGCTCTTTATAAAATCTTTTTACCTGCATAAATTACACACAAGGGAAATGTAGAGACACAATATATAATTTCATATTAATTTTTTAATTCCCTAAAATTCATAAAATCTTCAAGCAATAGCTGATTTGTGTTGCTCTTGTTGCTATTGTCCTCTCAGAGAAATAACTTCCATGGTTATTGAAAGGGAATCCCAAGAACCCAACCCTCCATCATGCATGTTGCTCTGCATCTAAAATTCCTCTCAACATGACTATGTGATGGTTTTAAATGACATGCATTTAATATATGAAAATGTAAAAGTACCTAAAATGAATAAATTTTAGTTGAGATCTAGTTTTTTTTTGAATAGACTATACTTTTGGAAATGGGAAAAATGCATGCAATAATATATTTAAAGAAACACAATAGTCATATAATTTTGATATTCTCCTTTTTGAAGGAAAATGTATGCATATTAGAGTATAAAAAATGATTTCTTTTATAACTATCATTTGGAATAAAAGTCATTTATGAGCTGTGGGGAAGTGAGAATATTTTATTTTAATATTTTATTTTTTTATTTTATTTTATTTTATTTTATTTTATTTTATTTTATTATTCTGAGATTTTTCTTTAGAATTCACACTGTTTTATAAGCATTCTTGCCAGGGCATCTAAAACTCTAACATTAATCCCAGTATATCCCCCCCACCCGAATTTGACTTCCTGCTTCATTGCTACATTTGATTCATCCAGAATGCATATTTATTGGAATAAATTCCAGAAATGCAATAAATAATATTTCACAAAAAATAATTTAAAATGACTAGTGACCTTCATTCCTACTCAGAGCAGAAATACAAATAAAAACAACAACAAAAGTATTTTTCACATGTGAGAACTGCAAAAGTATTTTAAAATTTGAAAAGTTAATAGTTTAATAGTATGGGGAGAAAACTTTCATACAAAAATTTGAAGGATTATATGTTAATATCTAACAAGTTTACAAATATGCATGACCCTTGTCAAAACAATTTCAGTGTAAGAATTTGTATAATATATGCACAAAACTGCAGCAGACTGCATGTGGACATATTCATTATTATTTGTAGTTAGAGAAAAATGGAGACAACCTATAAACAACCTATAAAGCATCATTCTAGACATGTTCAAGTAGTTATCAAAATTATACCCTTAGTAAAATAACAAAAACCATCCAAATATTCACCACCAGAGGAATTGTTTCAATAATTCTGGCATATCCATAAAAATCAATTTTATTCCTCAGAGAAAATTGCTTTGTATATGTTGATTTGTAAAGAGCTCAAATGATTAAAGAAGAGTGAAGAGTATGGATAGCATGAAAACAAAAATTAAATACATTTATATGTCAGCATATGCATACCAGCAATTTTTAGTTATAAGTGTTTTTTAAAAAGAGTAAAACTAGTTGTTTTAAAGTATCTTTTACTGCTACTGTCTGGAATTTAAATCCCAAACCAAAGCTTCTCATTCATGAGAATTGCAAGAAAATATCTATGCACTTCTCAAGCATCCCAATATTAGAAGCTTGAGATAATTCAACAAAAGACCATCTATCCATAGAGCTTTAAAATGATATAATACTTTGACTTTTTTAATAAAGAAAAAGAGAACACATAATCAGCAATAGATATTGTCCTTCATAAATATATATTTATGTTCATTCTGCCCATCTGGGAAATAAAATATTTACATGCATTCAGAGAATTTACTTACTTTTGGTGTTTAGCATAATAATTCCTTCTTTTTGTATCTACTCTGACATTTACTTAGAATTCAAGTCAAAGAGACAACTAAAATGTCTGCTGCTTTTGTGAGCTTGGTTGCTGTGTTACCCACGCAACAAAAGGTTTGTGATAGGGAGAGTATGGGTCTGGGAAAGATATGAGAAAAAGACAAAGAATGAAGGAAGAACAACACACACACACACACACACACACACACACACACACACACACAGAATCTAAGCTTGTGATCCTAAACTGAAAAGGCACAATTTAACTTACTACCAATCCAATGAAATTAAAAATTAACATGAGACATATAGAAAAATAATTCTAGAATACTATTACCATGGGAATGTTTCAGGTGGACCCATGTTGCCACTTGAATGAAAACATACACATATATATGTTTAAACATGACTATGGGATCTCAATAAGTCGATGCCCTCAAAAATTGTCATATCTATGCTACAAAGATTTTATTCATCAAAATATTGGATTTAGTCTAAGTCTCCTAACCTCTTTCTAGTACTGATTTCAGCAACCTTCAAAAATCACTATAGCCTGCTACAATTTGTATTTTGCTAGGTAGCATCAGAATATTTCCTAAAGCTTGTATAATTTTCCCAATAAAACTCCTTTAAAAGCCTATTTAGTTGTTCAGTATCCATTTTTATTCATGTATCTACACTCTCTAATCTTGGGTCAATTCCCTAAATCTGCCCTTGTTTCTATGAATTCCCTACAAAATGTTCACTACACATCTATAAATGAGTGATGCTGCATTCACAAGTATACATTTGCCATTAACCAAGTATTAGTGTTCCCTATGCATGCCTTAGAAATCTTTCTACCTTGATGGTACATATTTATGATGAGGGTTCACTCTTTAACACCAAATCTTATTACTGAAAATGGAAAGCTACTGTTTTCCTTATTGGTTTTACCTTTTTCAATTAATTTAATGTGTTTATTTCCCATGATTCATTTTTTTAAAGATTTTATTTATTTATTTGACAGAGAGAAAGATCACAAATAGGCAGAGAGGCAGGCAGAGAGAGAGAGAGGAACAAGCAGACTCCCTGCTTAGCAGAGAGCCTGATATGGGCCTCAATCCCAGGACTCTGAGATCATGACCTGAGCCGAAGGCAGAGGCTTAACCCACTGAGCCACCCAGGTGCCCCATGATCCATTTTAATCACAAATAAAATGATCACAGGACACAAAGCTACTTAAATGGGAAAGGCTGTAACTAGAATTCTGGATGGCTACCCTCTTTATGAAAGAGGGCCAAGTGTTGGATCTCAGAGCAAAAAGGAGTAAGTCACAAAATACCTGACTTCTTTATCATTGATGCTAGGGATAATAATTACGTGTACTTACTGGAGTAGTTTTCACTGTGTAACACAACTGTAGTGTTTTGAAAGAGTATGCACTTATTTCTAAATCATACATCAATGGGTTAAATTAGGTGGCTCTACTTTGGGCTTTTTGTTGAGTTTTGGTTAGCTACACAGATCTCATTCTGGGGCAAGTCAGGAGGGACAACATCTATAGGGCCTTGTTTTCCTTATGGAGAAGGTGGAAAATCTCAGAGGGCTCAGTAAAAGCATGAGCCGTGGATTGAGAGAATTCACATTCTATAACTTTCACATGGTTTTAGATGTGGTCAAGACCAACACTAATGAAACATGAAGGTAGAATTGATGAAGAAGCAGGGTAAATATATGCTGAATGATAGGTTAATTTTTTATAGCAGTCATTGGGAAAGAGGTCAAAGAAAGTCATTGGGAAAGAGACCAAAGAAACCAAAATGAGTTTCTTTATAAATTCTTTATACCAAAATAGAATACATTAATTGAATGTAAAGGGATAGTTAGCCTTCAATATTCATGAAAAAGTGCTTCTTTTTAAAAATTTTCTATCCTATTTTACTTTATGATATCATAGTGGGGGACCCAGTCTGCTCCCTAAGCTATTTCTATCAGATGAATCCAAACTTCTAGGACTAATATGCAAGGAAGAGAAGCAAGCATTTATTTCTATGCAGTTTTGAAGAGCAAACTAAGAAAGCACTAATCCCTAGTGAAATGGAATTGGCCCCAAATGAAATTCAGATTTCAGAAGGAATAGGTATGCCACATATCCAGAAATCCATATTTGTGTTCAACTTAGATTCTCATAAATTTATAACTGGGTTTTGCAGAGAGGAGAGGATACTAGGTAGAAATAGAATTTTTTTTAAAAGATTTTATTTATTTATTTATTTGACAGAGAGAGAGAGAGATAACAAGTAGGCAGAGAGGCGGGCAGAGAGAGAGAGGGAAGCAGGCTCCCTGTTGAGTAGAGAGCCTAATGCAGGCCTTGATCCCAGGACGCTGAGATCATGACCTGAGCCGAAGGCAGAAGCTTAACCCACTGAGCCACCCAGGCTCCCTAGAAATAGAAAAATTTGATATGGATAACCCTTCAGTATAAGATTGGGAAATAAATTATCATGTACTTAATAGACTTTATCCCCTATTTTGCTTTAGCATATAATGGAGCTATGGCCTTTGAGGTTAGTGACAGCCATGGCCATGAAGGAGCCCTGCTGAAATCTCCTTCAAAATAAACTGCTGCTAATATAGTAGTTCATTTACATCATGCACTTACCATCTTTGGCTCTACTAAAATGGTCACAGCAAGGCCATACATCCTCTTGGGCTACTCTCAGGCCATGGCTTAACATGATGGGGCAGAGTGGTATAGGTACAGGTATAGGTATAGGTACAGCTGCCCTATTCAGGCCAGACTAAGAATTCCTATAATGGGCACTCTTTGCTCTCCTGGACTTCACATTGACTGGCCAGGGCTTTCCCAGAACTTGCTGAAGTCAGAGAGTCTCCCCACTCAATTTTTCTTTCCCTCCCTATTTTCACAGGAGTCAGCATGTCTTTGGCTGGAAGGCTCTCAAGGCTCCCACTGCTATTCCTGCACCCTTTTTTTTTTTTTTTTTTTTTTTTTTTTAAGATTTTATTTATTTGACAGAGAGAAACACAGCGAGAGAGGGAACACAAGCAGGGGGAGTGAGAGAGGGAGAAGCAGGCTTCCCGCCGAGCAGGGAGCCCGATGTGGGACTCGATCTTGGGTCTCTGGGATCATGATCTGAGCCGAAGGCAGTCGCTTAACCAACTGAGCCACCCAGGCGCCCCTTCCTGCACCCTTCTACTTTATCCTTTACAGATATGTCTGCCCAATAAAACCTTTGTACATCTAATCACATATAGGTATTTGTTTCTAAGATAACCCAAATTGACATACTAATCAAAAGTGAAACTAGCGTTAGTAATAAAAGACTGAATTTGATGTTCAAAGTAGTGTACTTTAGAAACACATGGGGTAATTCTGATCAAAATTCCACCAACATTCTTCAAAACGTTAAAACAAACAATCCTAAAATTTATATGGAACCAAAAAAGACCCTGAATCGCTAAGGAATTGCTGAAGAAGAAAAGCAAAACTGGGGGCATCTCATTACCTGACTTCCAGCT
>PITA01027568.1:0-20744 GCA_004023965.1 Spilogale gracilis | reverse complement strand
AAGAAGAAAGAAAGAAAAGGAAGGAAGGAAGGAAGGAAGGAAGGAAGGAAGGAAGGAAGGAAGGAAGAAGAACGAACGGACTTGGTGTGGCAGAGCTCAGCTGTGAAGAAGTTTGATTAAACAATGATTAAACAATGATTAAACAATGCAAACTACTGATCCTAAGATTCACTGGGGATTGACAGGAAGGGGACACAGGGTTAAATTGCAAGATGGGTCGGCTCTTGTGTGAAGCTCTTTCCAGAATGCAAGGAACACCCCCAGATACCCTACATAAAAGGCACATAGACCCTATGTTATGCTCAAGAAATGCTGAGATGTGAGGACCTCCCCCACTCTGCCTCTGATGAAAGTGGGCAAATAGTAGACACCATGCGATACCTAAGTGTCATTCTGTATCACAGCCATGCCCGTGGCAATAAACCTCCACGCCCCTTGCGAGACCCCTTGCAGTGGCCAGGATGACTCAGACAGAAGAGGACCACAAGAAGGTACTCAGAGAAATTCTCACTGGAGGCCGTTTATGGCATTACATCCCCTCTCCCCCACCCCCAGCGCTGGATCACGATTGGGCTTCAGCCCGGCTCACCAGTTCCTAGGAGAGGCCAATGCCACTCATCCAGGGACCACAGTTAAGAACCACTGCTCTAGGGTTACCGGGTGGCTCAGTTGGTTATGCATCTGCCTTTGGCTCAGGTCATGATCCCGGAGTCCTGGAATCGAGTCCCACATTGGGCTCTCTGCTCAGCAGGGAGGCTGCTTCTCCCTCTTCTCTCTGCCCGCCACTCCCCGTTTGTGCATGCTCTCTCTGCCAAATAAATAAATAAAATCTTTAAAAAAAAAGAAAAAGAAAAAGAACCACTACTCTAGGGCACCTGTGTCTATACAGCCCATGAATTATGAACGGTTTTCACATTTTTAAATGGTTAGGTTGGAGAGGAATATTTCATAACACTTGAAAATCATATGAAATTCTCCTTTCGATGTCCATAGGAAAAGGTTTCTAGAAACACAGCCGTGCTCGTTTACATTACCTGTGGCTCCAGACTACAGTGGCAGAGCTGGGTGTCTGCAGAGACCAGAGAGCCCGCAAGGCCTCACTATGTAGTCCTTTACAGGAGGAATCATCCTCTAGGACAAATAAATGGCTTCATGGACCCCCGAGGGGGAAGAGTGTTGCCCAGAGTTTGATTTCCTGTCCCTTGTTCATGGCTCCGGGTTCATCTAAATATGGGGGCGTTACAGAGAATAACTTCTTTAGTGCTTATGTATTTAATAAAAGGAACAGGTTTGGGGTTTTTTTGAAATTATCTTTAATCTTTCCCTTTCTGCTTGTATTCAAATGAGAACAATTACAGGGCAGAGGTCTCCTAAGAAGTATGACAATTTATGCAAAATTAATATAACAAGAGCTCGAAGCAAATGTATTTATTAAAATAACCCACATAATCAGATAGCAGCAAATGAAAGAGGGGAAAAAATCGGAAAACCTGTGATCCCTAGTCAGTATTTCATTTGAGTTTGCATTTAAATGATAACACATCTTGTGGCAAATTATTTCAGACTTTTTCTATCAGGAAAAGGAAGAAGAAAAATGCACTCGTTGAAGGAAAGCTCTGCAAGAAGCAAAAAGTGATAAACTTCCCCAAGCCTATTTACAAATGCAGTCAATGAAACAGAATTTTAATGAATTGTGCCACATAATCTGGCGGTTAATGAGCTGCGAAAGCCTTTGTCAATTGCGGTGACTGGGAACTAACTCTTTCAGTTTCGAGATCAATAAGAGAATCCTCAGCTCTGCACTACCCCAAAGTGGAACTCTGGGGAAAAAAGAAGTTGTCAGAGAGCTGCCATCTCTTCAGCTCCCAGCAGCCAGGCCGCCATCTGTTTTGTGGGACCCCCCTCCCCTCCCTTATATTTAAATCCTGACTTCACACCAAGAGAGAGCCAGAGACAGTTTGGAGATCAAACGGCACCGCTCCTGTGAATTGCCAGGACAAAATGACAACAAAAAGACTTGAATGACTCTAATAATAGCTCCCAATATTTTAGAAGCTGTATTCAGTTAAGCGGCTGGTGCGGACCTCTGAGAGTGGGTAAATAAAGCCCTTGACACTCAGTGTTGTTGATTTACAGAGACAACGGGCAGTGGGCTGTTTGGGGATTAAGCACTAACCTGAGGCTTCCTCTAATTCTGCCTTCCATAATACTTCTTTTATCTGTTGTTCCATTGCTGTAGCTACAAACAGTCACATTCGGTCTTCAGAGGCCTGGGATTTGCAAGTATTGTATTATCCGTCCTCATCACCTAGAGCCGTTGCCATGGAGATGCATTTGTTGCTAGGGTCCTGATGCGGCATAACAGAAGAACTCCCAGGTGGAAAAGACCCATCATTCAACAGCAGGTGAACCTTTACTGAGCACCTACTACTTGGAGACAATAAAAATCCTTGGGAAGGTGCCAGAAAGGTGGAGATGAATGGGACATCAAACCTTGTCCTTAATTGGCTCTTAGACTAGAGGAGACAAGACACTCATGTTCGCTGAATAAATTAATAGCCAACTGACTTATAAATCTTTCATTTGGCAGAGGCCTTTAAAAGATTTTATTTCATGTTGTGGGCACAATGAATATGTTCCAATTAGGTGGCAAGAAGCTTCCATGATATTCTGACACCCACGCCAAACTAAGGGAAGATGCTCCTATTACACCGTCCTCCCTCACCCGATCTCTAAGATCACTTAGAGGTGACTCGTGCCGAACTTCCCTTTCCATCTATTAAGGCTCTCTCTCTGGCATCGAAGTATGGGACCATTAGCAAAAGCCAGAGGAAAGCAATTTTGAAAGAGAGGGGTCTCATAGCATGTGGAAACTTGAAGTGATCCTGAACGGTGTGCTGAGGAAATAGCCACAGGCAATCCCATCCTGTCAACAGAATGTTACATCTGACTGCAGCCAAGACATTGGTGAAATGTTTCAACGTGGGGGTACAGAAATGAGGGGGGTGAGGTGCTTTGAGGGAATTGTACTGCCCTGGGTCACCCAGCCCTCATTCTTACATTTAGTTCAATTTTTATTGGAGTTTGGAAGATAAAAGAATGGGGTCCACCCAAAACTAATATAATCCTGGGGCGCCTGGGTGGCTCAGTCAGTTAAGTATCTTCCTTCGGCTCAGGTCATGATCCCGGAGACCCGGGATCGAGTCCCACATCGGGCTCCCTGCTCGGCAGGAAGCCTGCTTCTCCCTCTCTCACTCCCCCTGCTTGTGTTCCCTCTCTGGCTGTGTTTCTCTCTGTCAAATAAATAAATAAAATCTTTTAAAAAACTAATAAACTAATATAATACTGTGTGTCAACTATACTTTTTTTAAAATAAGTAAAGAGGGCACCTGAGTGGCTCAGTCAGTTAAGCATCTGCCTTCAGCTCAGGTTATGATCCCAAGCTCCTGGGATCAAGCCCCACACTGGGCTCCTTACTCAGTGGAGAATCTGATTCTCCCTCTCCCTCTTCCCTTCCCCACCCACATTCCACTCCCACCCTCTCTCTGCCAATAAATATATAAAATCTTTTTAAAATAACGATAAAATAAAATAAAAATAAGTAAAGATACTGGAATAGAAAAAAATAAAGACATAGCCCCTCTCTCTTTTTTTTAAGATTTTATTTATTTATTTGACAGAGAGAGAGATTACAAGTAGGCAGAAAGGCAGGCAGAGAGAGAGGAGGAAGCAGGCTCCCTGCTGAGCAGAGAGCCGGATGCGGGCCTCGATCCCAGGACCCTGAGATCATGACCTGAGCTGAAAGCAGAGGCTTTAACCCACTGAGCCACCCAGGCGCCCCCCTCTCTCTTTTTTTAAGATTTTGTTTATTTATTTGTTTGACAGAGAGAAAGAGAGAGAGAGCTAAAGAGGGAACACAAGTACAGGAAGTGAGAGAAGCAGCCAGGCCTCCCACTGAGCAGCGACCCCAAAGTGTGGCTCAATCCCAGGACCCTGGGACCATGACCTGAGCCAAAGGCAGACACCCAAAGACTGAGCCACCAAGATGCCCCATAGCCCCTGTCTTTAAGGAGTTTACAATCTAACCAAAGAGGCAGGCTTACATTCAGATATTCATAATAAAAAGGGGAATGAAATAGCTCTTAAGAGCAATGTATGGTTGAAAGCCAAAAAAAGAGCAATTGAGACCTGCTTCTACTTCAAGAGGACCCAAAACCCAACAGCAGCTCTCCCGAGTAAGAGAAAACCAGAACTCCAGACGCAGACGTGGGGAGAGGCCTGTCCCACACGGAGAGGGTTTGGAACCCTCAGACCAACTCGTCCCTCTAGGGTTACCTTCTCCTGGACTCAAAGGCAGAGACAAATGCTTTTATTAATCACACCCAGATGTGATGTGCAACCTCTTTCCTCAGGTGCCGATGCATTCAGACAAGACTCAATTCAAGTGTCAAGGGTAAAGGGGAAGAAAAATGAACTCTTTGAAAATAGATAATACAGATTAGCAAACGTGACAACCTCATCTTTGCCTGTAGCGCTCTCTCCTCCAGGAGCAGCTCCCCCTGGTCCTGTCTTATTGCCTTGTGGTGGGCATCATGTTGGCATCACCACGGAGAAGCCCATACCAGGACACTCCTCTCTAACAAACCTCAATCACAGTGAGAGATGCTTTTGGAGAAGGGGGGCTCCCTGCTTCCAGTTCAGTTCTGGCTTCTTTCTCACGGAGACACTTTGGAGGACCCCCGGTGACCACCCACTGGAAGAAGTCCTACCTGCCCACAGGATCACAAGCTGTAACGCCAGCAAATAACCGCACCTACACACAGTACGATAGGCAATGTTGATAAGGGGAGATACAGACATACAGAGCTGGAGGTGAGCCGGGGTGAGCAAGGGTATTCATTTTTATTCAACACGTATATGGAACCAGGAAAGTGTCCTTCTAAGCCACCAATTCAAACTAACGAGAAAGATATACTGCCATTTTGTCCTTGCTCTAGGTGGAAAAAATACCATCTCTTGGCCTCTCTTCTTCAGATCCAATTTAGACTCCCCTCCCCTTCGGTAGCTTCCCTTCCTTCCCCTAACCACATCCACTCTGGACCCAGGAACTCCAGCCAGGAGACCAGCCAGGCTGATCTCATATACAATGATAGCTGCACTGGATGGGTCAGGTGTCGTCCCCAACACAACTAGCTTGACATGGCTAAGTCAAGTTAGACCTGATCAAGTCTAAGTCAAGTTAGACATGACGCCTTTCTTCAGACGGCTTACCATCCTTATAAAATAAATAAATAAAGTGTATAAGTAAATAAATAAAATATATAAATAAATATTTTTTAAAATAAAATAAAAAAATAAAAATAAGTAGAGAGAGAATGGGAGAACCAGAGCTCACACACACAGGAAGTGCAGGCTCAGTAACCTCTTATGCAGGAGATCAGAACTGGCTCATCCGGTAGAAGGATGGCAACATCTAAGCAAAGGGAGTGAAGTCAGAGAAGCAAGAAACCACCTGGAAATTGGAAGAACCATGGTTCCTTCTGAGCAGCAGGAGGGTCAGATCTAAGGGTGACCTAGAAAAATCTGCTCATGAAAACTCTCCTGAGCCAAGTATATGGGGTAATCAAAGGAAGATTTGCAACTTCAGCTCTGGGATCACTGGATGAGGAATGGGACACAGACTGGAGGACAGCTCCAGGATGGTCCTGGTGAAAGTGCTAATGCCAGCAAGGGGGTGGGAACCCCACGGTTAAGAAAAGGAGCATATGTAAGAAATTAGCAGCACTCAAGAAATAAATATGCAGCATTTGAAACTGACCAAATTCCTGTTTGAAGGAAAGGCAAGTATTCATGCTTATTGTTGCCTCTGATCTTCTGTCTGGGGGTTCCTCAGCCTGAATTGTCCCCTCTCCCTCCTCCTCCTCCTCCAAGATGGAGAACTCCTTCAGGAAGCCATTCCTACCCACCTCCACCCACCCTGCTCTCTCGTTTCTCCACTGTCATTGTCATGATCACCCAGCTGGAATGTGAACAAGGCTGCACAGACTTTTGCATCCCCTGATGAGGACTGTCAGGCCTATCGCCCATTCCTCGGGGCCTCTGAAGCATCATTCCCCTCTTTTAAGGTCCTCTCATCCCTATGTGCACATAGAAGTTTCAGTGGTTGTAATCACTGACTATCTAATCATGATTTTTTGAGAGCCAAGTATACCAGGCATCACGTTAGATGAGGATCTATCTGTCTGTCTGTCCACCCATCTATGTACCCATCTAGATAGAGAGATAGATTAGATAGTTAGATGATATAGATAGATGATAGATAGATAGATAGATGATAGATAGATAGATAGATAGATAGATAGATAGATAGATAGATAGATAATAGATGATAGATAGATAGATAGATAGATAGATGATAGATAGATAGATAGATAGATAGATAGATAGATAGATAGATAGATAGATAGATTCTATATCTATATCTCTACATACACATAACTCTTTTTCTGGGGAGAGAGAAGTATGTGCTTTTCAAAGACCCAGCATCAAACGTTCAAGTGTTAAATCAGAGACATTGAAGGACCTGAGATTTGTCCCTCCTTGTAAGCTAACCAGTGAGCTGCCCCCCATTTCAAGTAAAGACAATAACAGGACATAAGACCTCCGGGGCAGAGACAAAGACCAATTATTTCCCATGGCAAAAGCAGCAACCAGAGTAGTATCTTGAACCAATTTCCTAAACCCCAACCCTCCCCAGTGACGTGATGAGGGCTAGATGGTGCCTATACCTGCAGTGGGGGGTATCAGAGAAGAGGACCCCCAAAATGAGGAAACTCTAGTCTCAGTGCTGCTGGTGGCTATCCATTCTTCACTTCAGGGAGACTTTTTTTTTTTTTACTTGGAAAGTAAGCAAATCTCTGCAGGGAGAGTAGTAGGAATTTACCATCCTGGAAAGTCTGCAGAGAAGGAGTCATCTCTAAGCTTCATCATCCCTCGCTCCCAAGGCTGGTCACTATTCAGACATGCTTGAACAATAGTCTGAGAAATGCATGGAAAACTGCCTCCCAATACCAAGTCATGCACTGTTCCCAACCTTGTCCCCAGGGGTAGCCATGATGGTTGTCTGGTGCACAGCTCCTTATTCTAGGACCCATATCATCCTCCCCAAAGGCTGGCTCCCAGGAATCCATAATAATTAATAATGGCCACCACCCACCTAACACTCGCTATGTGCTATATAGCATCACATCATTAATTCCCATCCCTGCAGCCCCCAGTAAGTCAGGGGTGAGTTATTGTTCCCGCTTCAAAGATGCAGAAATTCTGGCCTGTCAGGGAGTATCTTGCTCATCATTATAACATAAGTGATGGAGGCAGGATCCCTTGGCAGGTCAGTCTAACTGCAAAACCTGTGCTTTTCCTCTGCTCTTAAAGCCCTAAGAGTTGGCTTGGGTCCCTAAAAAGGTCAGGCTTCTCCCTGCCTCCTTGGAGTGAGTCAAATAGCAGCTTTCCTGTTAATTAAAAAAGAGCCATTACTTAACTAGACCCTTCCTAGCAAAATGGCCTTTTAAGAATATCAATTAAGAGTCTACATTTTATAAGCAGATCCAATTTAACATAGAAGAGGACAAAATAAAAGAAACAAGCTCATTAGGTTAAAATACCATGCTACCTTTGCTACAAAAAAAAAGGAATTTTTAAGAATTCCCTTAAGAAAATTCCCTTAAGAAAATAATACGACATCCAAGTGTCTTCCTACGTGTGTATTACTTACCCGACCACAACATTCACAACATTACAGCCACATATGCCAAAGCTCTGTGCAATAATGATATTATCTTTCCAGGCACCAAGCAGATGGAGATGGGGCAAAAAGCAGCAGCTGGTGGAGCAGAGGGCCCTCAGAACATGATGCAACCTGTTCTGTGTGCACCTCTCCTCTCCCAGCCAAGCCACATCTCAGCCAACAAGAGCATTGGGCTACCATTAAACTGGCATGTGAAGAAAAGTCTAGAAAATTTGCTTTATGACTATGTTTTTAATTCCCACCATCCAACTACCTCTTCACTTTCTTGGGGTCAAAATCATTAGTGGCACCTGCTAGGCATTTCATTAAGGCTTATTTGAAGACATTAGACATCTGCCAGGTTGGAAGACAGAGCTCCCTGTGTGAAAAGGATAGGAGTCATGCACCGGCCATGGAGGAGGTCCAGCTCACTCCAGGTGACTGCTGTCCCAGAGGCCATTGATCCCGGGCTGCCACTCCGGTTCAAAGTTGAATGAGTGTGTCATCTGTATTGTTCCACCACGAGCCAAATCCCCTAGAGGACCTACTGTGGTGAGCCTTCTGTGAATGAAGATGAATGGGAACAGGAGACTGTCCAAGACCACTAGCAGATGAGGCTGCTGCTTTGCCCAAGCCATGGTTGGCAGGAAGTTCATGGCACTGATATTCAACTGATGATCCCTGGTCTTCAGCAAGAGGGAGCTTCCTCCTGGCTGCTCCAGTGCCTCTCAGCAACACTTTCTATGGCCTCCTAAAGGAAGAAGAGAAAGGAAGCATGGCGACTTGCCTATGTCTTTCCCTGGTTCCTACTTTATCCTGTACTCCGGTTAAAGAGCAGGGTATTGAGCTGCGACAATCTGTGGCAAATGGTGAATTTGACAGAGCTCTTCTTCACATGCCTCCCCATCCTCCCTGCAGCCATGACTCCCTCCCTCCTTAGCCATCTCACTCATTCCTGAAACCCCTGATGCTAAGGGAAAAGTCATCAATAGGGAAAATATTTTAATCAATTTGAAGGGGAAATTTTTTTTATTTGGAATACACAGAAACTTATCAATGGAACCCTGGAAATAAGTAACAAATGGCAGTTTGAAAGTTTGTGCAGAGAACATGATGCAAGGAAGGAGTAAGTGAAGCTTTATGGTGGCAGTGAGGGGCGGAGGGCTGGGATGGGAGGTGGTAGAGACATTGTTGGCAGAGTTCATGTGCAAGGCATGTCTGTAGTAAGACAGGGCCTGTAGGTTTATAAAGGGACAGGGAGCTTCAAAGAATGAGATTACTCATGGATTCCAGAAACCAAAGGCAGAAAATCTTGCCTCTTCATCCCTCTTGCTGGTCACAAAGTGGTTTGGGTTAACCCACAAGGGCACAGATTTAAACTGTTCCAGTGATATTCTCTAGCTAGAAACTCTGATGTCAGGTCAAGTCCTGAGAGTATGTCTGCCCTCACTGAACCACCAAAATATCCTTTCTTATCTAGGTAGCCTATTTGGGGTGAGAAATCATTCTCCTGGGAGAAGAAAGCATCATTGTATGAAAAGCAGCATCCCTGGGATAAATCCCACCTGGTCATGGTGGATAATCTTTTTAATGTATTGGTGGATCCTGTTAGCAAGGATCTTGTTAAGAATCTTGGCATCCATATTCATCAGAGATATTGGTCTCAAGTTTTCCTTTTCTATGAGGTTTTATCTGGCTTGGGGATTAAAGTAATGCTGGCTTCATATAAAGAGTCTGGAAGTTGTCCTTCTGTTTCTATTTTTTGAAACAACTTCAGGAGAATAGGTGTTATTTCTTCTTTGAATGTTTGGTAGAATTCCCCAGGGAATCAGTCTGGTATGGGCTCTTGTTTTGGGGGAGCTTTTTGATCACTGCTTCAATCTCATTACTAGATATAGGTCTATTCAGATTGTCAATGTCTTCCTGTTTAGTCTTGGAAGTTTATAGGTTTCTAGGAAAGTATCCATATCTTCTAGGTTGTTAAACTTACTGGCATATAATTGTTAATAGTAATTTCTGATGATTGTTTCTATTTCCTTGGTGTTAGTCGTGATCCCTCCCCCTTCGTTCATAATTTTACTAATTTGGGTCTTCTCCCTTTTCTTTTGGATTAGTATGGCCAATAATTTATCAATCTTATTAATTCTTTCAAAGAACCAGCTTCTAGTTTTGTTGATGTGTTCTACTGTATCTCTAGTTTCTGATTCATTGATCTCTGCTCTAATCTTAATTATATCCCATCTTGTGTGGGGGGTTGGTTTAATTTGTTGTTGATTTTCCAATTCTTTAAGGTGTAATGAGAGTTGGTGTATTTGGGATTTTTCTATTTTTTTGAGTGAGGCTTGGATGACTATGTATTCCCCCTTAGGACTGCCTTCACTGTATCCCATAGATTTTGGATCGATGTATCTTCATTCTCATTGGTTTCCATAAAGTGTATCAGTTCTTCTTTGATTTCCTGGTTGATCCATAGATTCTTGAGCAGGACCATCTTTAGCTTCCAAGTGTTTGATTTTCTTCTGAACTTTTTGTTGTGGTTGAGTTCTAGTTTCACGGCATTGTGGTCAGAGAATATGCAGGGAATAATCTCAATCTTCTGGTATCGGTTGAGCCCTGATTTGTGACCTAGTATGTGGTCTATTCTGGAGAAAGTTCCATGTGCACTCAAGAAGCATGAGTATTCTGCTGTTTTAGGGTGAAAAGTTCTGAATATATCTATGAGATCCATCTGGTCCAATGTGTGATTCAAAGCTCTTGTTTCTTTGTTGATTTTCTGTTTAGATGATCTGTCCATTGCTGAGAGTGCTGTGTTAAGATCTCCTACAATTAATACACATTAATTGTATCATTATCATATCAATATGACTCTTTATTTTGCTTAACAGTTAGCTTATGTAGTTGGCTGCTCCCATGTTGGGGGCATAAATATTTACAATTGTTAGATCTTCTTGGTGTATAGACCCTTTGAGAATGATGTAGTGTCCTTCTGTGTCTCTGACTACAGTCTTTAGAATAAATCCAATTTTTCTGATATGAGAATCACTACCCCAGCTTTCTTTTGGAATCCATTGGCATGAAAGATGGTCCTCCATCCCCTCACTTTCAGTCTGGAAGTGTCCTTAGTTTCAAAAATGTGTCTCTTGTAAACAGCATATGGATGGGTCCTGTCATTTTATCCGGTCGATGACCCTGTGCCTTTTTAGTGGCCATTCACATTGAAAGTGATTATTGATAGATATCCTTTTATTGACATCATGTTACCTGTGAAGTTCATATTTCTATAGATTGCCTCTGTAAATTTCTGTTCTGTGTCACTATTGGGTTCTTTTCTCTTTTATAGAACCCCTCTTAGTATTTCTTGTAGTGTTGGCTTGGTGGTTGCATAATCTTTTAGACCTTGGCGGTCCTGGAAGCTCTTTATCTCTCCTTCCATTCTGAAAGTCAACCTTGCTGGGTACGTTATCCTTGGTTGCATATTTTTTTTATGTAATTTCCTGAATATGTCTTGCCAGCCCTTTCTGGCTTTCTGTGGATAGGTCTGATGTTATTCTGATGGTTCTCCCTCTATATGTAAGGGATCGCTTCCCCCTAGCTGCCCTTAAGACATATTCTTTGGTTTTGATTCATGAATTTCACTATGTGCCTGGAGGTTTTTCTGGCCTCATTGATCTTGGGGGGTGTCCTCTCTGCCTCCAGGACACAAACATTTGTTTCATTCCGCAGATTAGGGAAATTTTCATCCATGATTTGTTCAACTGTATCTTCTAGGCTTCTCTCTCTCTCAACTCCTTTGGGGATTCCAATAATTCTGATATTGGAGCGTTTCATGGCATCATTTATTTCTCTTATTCTATTTTCATGGGATTTTAGCTGTTTGCTCCAAGACTTCTCTTGCTCCTCCTTCTTCATCCATCTGTCTTCTAAATCACGGATACGATCTTCAGCTTCACTTACTCTGGCTGTTAGCATATTTAAATTAGATTGCATCTCATTAATAGCCTTTCTAACCTCGGCTTTCACTTCTGTCATTAGAGCTTCTATCTTGAGACTAATGTTCTTTTCCAAGTTAGCCATTGTTTGGGTGATTGCTGCCCTGAATTCCATTTCTGTCATATTGTTTATATTCATTTACAGTAATTCTGTGACAAGGGTTGCAGTCTCTGGGTTTTTCTTCTGTTGTTTCTTCTCCAAGTCATTTTGGCGAGGAGTGGTTGAGGGGATGTATAGTTGAATATATCAACCACTATCCTGGTGAATTGCTCACTGGAAGGTTTTGGAGCAATCAGAAGTCACCACCGAAAAAGGAAGAAGAAGGAAAAAAGAGAGAGAAAAAGAGAAAGGAAGCAAGAAAAAAAAAAAAAAGAAAAAAAACGGCCAGAGTGGGCCTCAGTGGTAGATATACGGTACAAAACTACAATAGGGTAAAGAAAAAGACCATCAAGAGTAAAAGAAAGTTGAAGAGATCAAAAAGCTAAGCCCAACCTGAATGACTCCCAAGACCAGTATTTATATATTACAAAGGCAAGAACAATTACACAGAAACACTGACAGAATAGGGAGGGAAGGTGAGTGCAAACCCTCCTTGTGAGCTAGGAAAGTATTTCAGATCCTCCTGGGTTTATCTTGTTATTATCGTTGGAGGAGTCCACTTTCTAAAGATATAGGGAGATTAGAACTAGTTGTATATAGGGGTAGTATTGAATAGGAATGCAGGATTACCTTGAAGCTTATAACTATATGTATATTTAAAAGAAAAAAAGAAGAAAGGAAAGAAGAAAGAAAACAGAAAAAACAAACAAGAGAAGTAAAAAAAAAAAAAAAGAAAGAAAGAAAGAAAAGCAGCAGCATTTCCCAAGAGCGCATGGCTAGATCATCACGGGCACAGTTCGGACGTGAAGGATGCTGTTCTGTGCAGGAAAGCTGCCGGGCCCTGGCCCTTGGGAGCACAAGGGCTTCACTCAGCTCTCTGCAGAAGAGCACCTGGGGGCCAGCCATGGGCAGCTGTACCATCGCACTTAGCAATGGACTTGTCATTTTCTGCCTTCATTGGCCTGTCTCCCCTTGTACCTAGGAGGTACCCAGCACCATGCCGGTACCAGATCAGGGCTCAGTAACTGCAAGTTTCTATTTACTGAGTAGCATTTTCATGCGTTTCAGCAAAGAACCCACACACACACTAAGACTTCCAAGGCAGTGATCCTCAACGTGGGCTGCCTGAAGTAACAGCAGCAATTCCTGGAGCTTACCTGAAATACACATTCCCTGCGCGCCTGGATGGCTCAGTCAGTTAAGCATCAGACTCTTGGTCTAGGCTCAGGTCATGATCTCAGGGTCAGGAGATGGAGCCCTGTGTTGGTCTCCACCCTGGGCATGGAGCCTGTCTAAGATTCTCTCTCCCCCTCTTTCTCTGTTCCTCTCCTCCTCCCCGACTTGCTCATTCATGCGCATGCACACACACACACTCCATCGCTCTAAAAAAAAAAAAAGAAAGAAAGAAAGAAATGCACATGCTCAGGCCTCCTCCCAGACCTACTGACTCAGAAAGTCTGGGGCAAGGAATGAGCAATTCATGCGATAGCCTTCCAGGTCATTCTGAAGCACATTAATGCTGAGAGACCCTGTTTTAAGGGATCAAAAGGTGTTCAAACCAGAATTCCCTTATGGACCTTACATATTCAACTACTAAGGCTCAAGCCAAAAGCCTGTGGAACTGGGGCCCTAGTCCTCTGACTTAACTGGATTGATGCCCTATGATTCGCAACAAGCTTAAAGGGTAACACTAAAAGCTAATTAATGATTCCTCCCAGGGTTTTGGAGGGACCGAGAAATGTGAGAGACTTGGAAGTGTCATTCTTTTAAAACCTAATCTGCCCAAATCGGCGCAGGAAGTCAGCAATGAGCTCACTGAGAGTGTGACACCGTACCGTTCTCATCTCCATATCCTGACGGACCAGCACCAAACCGGCCCAGAAATCATGCTTGTGGAAGGGAGGAATGTGTCCATACATGAAAACAGAATAATAGTGGGGGCAAAAAGCGGAATGATGGTGTGAAGTAGTTTGCCTCAGTAGAAACATCGTGAACTTGCCCCCATCCATCCCACTGACCACTGATCAGGCCCATCCTGTCATGAAATTCCAGTGGCACTGAAAGAAAACATATGGTCCCCTTGTAATAATGTGGCATTGTGTAGACATAACCTAAATTTGAAAACCTCTTAAAATAGAAACCTTGATTCCATCTGTCTCTGAAAAAAGAAAAACTCATAATTGCTTATAATTGTGTTCATTTACCACTTTCTCAAATGCTTAACAGCTGCTGGGGGGCGGAGGACAGAAGGGCGGGAGGAGACACGGGTAATTAATAAAAGTCGTTATCCTGCCTTGATTCTAAATGTTATCAGTGTTTAAAATGTCAAAATGAGGTCCCCACATTCCTCAGATGACTCGCCCATGACATGTCATAACTGAATCCACTCCAGCCCACCCATTTATTCACCCTCCAAGAATTCTAAAGAACAAGTGAGCCAGAACTGACTCCCTCTTTTCTAGGACCTTCAGGGGCTTTAAAGGAAAGCCATTTGCAAGGACTGATGCAATTCAGCTGGTGAAGAAGAATATATGGCAAATATTTATGTCTCAACATTCAAATTGTACCTCTTTTCAAGGCTAGGAATTAAAGCAGCAGGAAGTTGGGGCTGGTAATTCATGATTCTACAAGGGAATGTAATTGATGGGCACTTAACGACATGTGAATTCACAGGTACATTTCAGCTGGCGAGTGCCCGGTCGCACACAGGGAGGACCTGCCTTACCGAGGTGGCATCTTGTCCACCAGTGCCTCTCAGGGCTGGGCATGGGGACCACAAGCCCACATCACCTGGAAGCTCGGAGACCATGCACACTCACTCCTGTCCCCCAAGTCCGAAGAACCAGATTCCCTGGTGGGACCAGGCTAGCGTGTCAGCGATTGCCCAGAAGATCCTGATGCAGGATCTACACTTCGTCTGCAACAGTGAGGCAGGTCCTTCCCATCCAGTGAGTTCTGTGTAACCTACCCTGAGGCAGTATTCAGTCCACAACTTTGTGCGGACAATAAATGGATTTGCTGAAAGTGACTGAGCATGCAGCATCTGGAAGGAGGAGCAGCTGGAGAGTTAACCGTAGGATAGAGCTTCCTATAAATGGCCACCTCTGCATCTCTTGGTTGACCTGTTGGTTATTCCTCTACAGAAAGCAGTGAAGCTCATTACCCTGGGCTGCTAAGAGCATGCTGTCTGTCCTCGGTCGGACTGAAGTCTTCTGGTGAGCGTTAGATCATGCTAAACTCTTTTCCCTGTCCCATCTGTCAACCTGCCAGTGGGAGGCACACACACAGCCCCTATCACTATTTTTAAAAATAAATCCTCAGTCTCCACATCTGTGATTCTCCGAGTGAAGTAGGAGTAGGAGGAATCACAGTCCTAGTCAAGATTCTGGCCCCAAGCAAGTGCTTCGCATGCACACTTCACTTAATCTGCACAGCATCCCAGTGAGGAACTACTGCCCTTTTATCTATTCTGTAATGAACAAATGGAGGCACAGAGAGGTTAAGAAACTGGCCAAGGACACACAGCTGGTCATGGCTAATATCACAAAGTGGTTTACTTTGGAACCTGGGCTGGGAGTTAGCTTGTCTAGGGTCCACATTCTGGCTCTGCCTCTTAGTGCATGTTGGATATTTTACCTAACTGATCTAAATGTTACTTTCTTCATCTAGGAAAGGGGAATGATAATAATAGAATTCTGTGGGGCTAGACACACTCTTTCAAAATGCTGAGAGCATTGCCAGGATACAATGGGGGCTTGATAAATGTTGCTGTTACTTTTGTTGCTGTACAGTATTCCAAGGGAGTTCACCCTCTCCCCTGCTCTCTGTCACATGTCTGTGCAAATGATCTCCCACCCACCCACCCCCATTCAGAGGAGCAGCGCCCCTTCCCATGGTGCTCAGGGCTCCTGTACCATGCTCCAGCCCGAGTGCTCTGAGCTCACTGCTCAGTGACCATCTCCCATCGTCTTCCCCTTTGTAGTACATTTTCCTCACCCAGAGACAGTGGGAGGGGGGCATAAACCCACCTGGTGGGAAGAGCACTTCTTTGGTGGCAGCCTTCAACAATAATGGATTTTCCTGGGGACACTGGGTAGCTCAGTCCGGGAAGCATCCGAATCTTGGTTTCATCTCAGATCATGATCTCAGGGTCCTGGGATGGAGCCCTACATCGCACTCTCCACTCAGTGAGAAGTCGGCTTGAGATTCTCTCTTCCTCTCTCTCTGCCCCTTCCCCCTCAAATGCATTCAATCATTCTCTCTCTTTCTCTCTCTAAGAAGTAAATAAATCCCAAAAAAATGGATTTTCTTCCATTGCATAAGCATATAGCTCCTGTGGCCCTTCCTCTCCAAGCCCACTGAACATCCTGCCCGCCCCCAGCCCCACCTGCAACATCAGTTGAACCTTCACAACATTAGCTGTCTTTGCCCCCACTGCACTGCATGTGGCTACAAGAGACTTTCTGGTGTCAGAACTCCTTATGAGAATCAAGTGTGCCTTCCCGGAAAGGATTTCCAAAATCCAGACGTTGAGAATAATTTTTTTTTTAATTCAAGCAAATTGATGCTTCTATCCGCTGTTGATAAATATGTAAATTGGTGCAGCTTTTTTGGAGGGCAATTTATCTCTCTCCAAATCCAAAATTGGTATGTCCTCCTACTCAGCTGCTCCCCTTCTAGGTATCTGCCTTGGGAAACCCTCGCATGGATACACAAAAAGTCAGATTTAGAAACACTTACAGAGCTCCTTGTTTATAATAGCAAAAAGTTGGAAACCACCCAAAATCCATCCGGAGGAGAACAACCAAATTATTCCTGCACACTATGCTGAAGTTAAAGAAAAGGGTGTTGATCTGGATGCACTGACAGAAAGATCTGAATGCAAATTAAGTCAGAACAGACATCAGCACATTTGTTCCACAGAGGGCCAGACCGTACACATGTTAAGTCTCTGCGGGCCGCATCTCCACGACGACTAGTCAATTCCGCCACCGCAGCACAAAAGGCATGGAAAATAAATAAATTTTTTTATTGGCTGTGTTCCAATGAACACTTTTTTTTTTTTTTTACAAAAACAGGCATGGGGCTCAATCTGACCCACAGGCCATAGTTTGTCAACCCTTGAGCTAAAAAAAAAAAAAAAAGACAATTCTACATCAATATATGCCAGTTGAAAAACTGTTACACCATTTGTGTAAAAAAAAAAAAAGTAGATCTGTATGTGCACATAATTATGTATATACATGCACTTAAAGTCCTGAGATTATAAAAGTAATAAAATCATTAGGCCACCTTCAAGTAACAGCTTGAGAAATTCTGACAGCTGCTTTTCTCACACATGACCTCTATTCCCCAGCAGCCTTAATTTAGACAGCAACTCTAACACATTATTCTCTGAAGAAAGGATTAAGTAAGAATTGTCAGGACCTCATAAAAGAACAGTTGGCAGGCAACCAGATCTGGGACTCTCTCCCAGCAGAAGAATGGCCCAAGCCCCCCACACCAGCCCAAAGGCAACCCCAGGCCTGCGGGAACAGGGGACTTTCATACCTGGTTTTTGCTTTGAAAGATCCCAAAAGCCAAAAAAAAAAAAAAAAAAAAGGAAAGAAAAAAGGAGTTCTTTTGAAAAAAAAGTAATTCATTTGAAGTATTAATTAAAATGCAAATGACTCTAAGATGGCTTGGCTTTTAAATGTTTGCTCTGAAGTTCCCACAAATAGTAAAGCATATGATGAGCTTCTGTTTAGAATGATCTGCATACATAGTCACAGATGAACAGTTGCTTGACTTGAAAATAATCAGGAAAGGTTGAAGGCGGGGCCGTGAATGCCAGGAGAGGCGGCAAAATCCTTCAGGGAGAGGGGGTTCTCCTTGGGGAGGATGAGGGAGGGCCAGGGTTGTAAGAACAACACTCTAAGGTTCAGCCTCCAGCTGGCTCCTCTGAGGGGACGGAGCTCGCCACCTACAGGAAGGGAAGCCAAGTGACCAGGGAAGATCTCTTGACCCCTCTGCGGCCCCTGGACTTGCTTCTGACCCTTTTCTTTTGGGGTCAGGGAAGGGAAGGAAGCTGTGTACAACATGAAGCTCCTGGGTGGAAGGGAGTGGACAGGTCATCATCTTCAAAGAAAGAGGAAAAGTAACTCATTTATCAAGCATCTAATTTGCACCGGAATCAGAGCAAAGCATCTTGACATCTCTGTCCCAATTTTACTTAATATTCCCTACAACCTAGAGCGGCTTAGAATTGATGGGAGGAAGGAGGAGAAAAGGTAAGGAATTCGGCCCAGGGTCATGAAAAGAGAAAAGGAAGAGAATGGAGGAGAAGTAAGACTGACAACATGGGGCGCCGGGGTGGCTCAGGCTTTAAGCGTCTGCCTTCAGCTCAGTCATGATTCCGGAATCCCAGGATCGGGCCCCATATCGAGCTCCCTGCTTGGCGGGACGCCTGCTTCCTCCTCTCTCACTCCTCCTCCCTGCTTGTGTTCCCTCTCTGGCTGTGTTTCTCTCAGTCATATAAATAAATGAAATCTTAAAAAAAAAAAAAAAAAAAAAAAAGACTGACAACAGCAGCTTTAACAATTACACCTGCAATGTAACCAGCCCCACGATCATTTATTCCACTTACAGCTCCTAAGACAGGACCCAGAAGAGGAACCACACCCGATAATTCCACAGGTGGGAGCTGCCATGTGGACCCCCAGGCAGGGATGCAGGACGGGCACCAGCTCTCACCACAGTGGCGTGGCTAAAACAGCTCTGAGCCCCAGTCTCAGCATCTAAGTAACTTCGTCCCCTGGGACTCCAGCACATTCTGGTCTATGACAAAGAGTGGCTGAGGGGCTCGACGCCTACTAGCCAGTAATGGCAGCCTGACATAGTGCTGGGGGTAGACCGAGAGCTTCAACAGTCGGCCCTGATCACCGCCATTTCAGGCCAGTTTGTCAAGAAACGATTGTTTTCTGTAGCACTTGGACTTACCTGGGAAAGGGCTCTCTTCCTCTTTGCACACCATAGTCATCTTCTGTTCCTACGCCAAATTTTCTGTCCACGCATTCATGCTGTGACAACCCAGACATTTGCCACCAAGAATCTCCTCATTTGAGAGGCGCCTGGGTGGCCCAGTCAGTTAAGCCTCCGCCTTTGGCTCAGGTCATGATAGCAGGGTCCCAGGATCGAGTCCCACACCGCGGTCCCTGCTCAGTGGAGAGTCTGCCTCTCTCTCTGCCTCTGCCTCTTCTTCCTCTAACTTGTGCTCTCTCCCTCAAATAAATAAATAAACTCTTTAGGGGAAAAAAAAAAGAATCTCTTCATTCAAAAGCAACAAATAAGCTAGCTTATGTAGACTTTATTGAAGACACTGAGGGAGACAGGAAAAGCTTTACACTACATCGTAGAAAACAGCTCTAAGTTCTTTACTATTTTGGTTCTCAAAGTCCCTCTAGGCCACCCGACCCCGACCCCCACCCCCACCCCCACCCCCGCAGGCCTGCTTGTCTCCTCCCACGTGAGTCACAGCATTCCTGGCTCCTCCCCCCTGAATCTCTCCACCCCCAACTTCAAACTCCTCCTCTCCTATACTGTTTAGAGAAGTTCTAGCCTACCCTCCTCCTGCCTCTGCCTTTGTTTACAAGACCCACTTTAGGGAGAACTGCTGATCAACCATCTCTCGTCAGTAAGCACATCTCATTCCCCGTGCCTACTTTATCCGCCCCACAAGGCATCTCTCTCAAACACAAGTGCTGCTCTCCCAGGAAGACTCGGGGGAAGTGGGTTATACCCAGCTTGGTCTATATTCCCTTTCACGCATCTGTGGATATAGGGAGACCAAGAAATGGGAATGATACACACCTTCTCTCCTCTAAACCTTGTTCCCTAAGGATCATTTCAGCCTCGGCCACTGACAGTGCCCAGATGGCCCCTGAGAGCCACCTATAGCCCTATGAAAGGCAGTCTGTGCCAGAGGGGACAAGCTTGCTGCGAGTGCCTTTCAAGAGAAAAGGGTGCAAGGATGGGCACTACACCTCAGTAAGAGGATAGATCTTTCTTGTCATGGGAGCTGTCCCACCATGACCAAGGCCCGCACAATGGCACACCCCATCTTACTTCAAGGTGTTGGCAGGAACTCCCATGACCAAATAGCATAGTCTCACCATGCGCAAAAGTGAGATCGGGTGAACTTCTGACTTGTCCACAAAAAGTCTCAGGCCCTACACTCTCACTGCTCTGTCTTCAGAGGGAAGAGACAGGCCAGGATGTTGATAATGGAGAAGTGTACACAATCGCCCCTCACGACTTGTTACCCACAATGTCTTACCGAGGAGACGTTTGCTGGTCCAGCTTTAATGAGAAAAAATAAATCTCAGAGACCCGAAGGGGCACGTGCACCCGAAGGCTTACAGCAGCAATGGCCAAAATCGCCAAACTATGGAAAGAACCTAGATGTCCATCAACAGATGAATGGATAAAGAAGATGTGGTATTTATACACAACAGAGTACTATGCAGCCATCGAAAAGAATGAAATCCTGCCATTTGCAATGACATGGATGGAACTGGAGGGGATTATGCAGAACAAAATAAGTCAATCAGAGAAAGACAATTATCATATGATCTCTCTGATATGAGGAATTCCGGAGGCTGGGCTGGGAGTCATGAGGGGAAGGGAGGGAAAAAATGAAACAAGATGAGACCGGGAAGACAGACTCTTCATCTAAGAAACAAACTAAGGGATGCTGGGGTGGAGTGGGCGGGAGGGATAGGGTGTCTGCATATTGGAAAAAATAAAAAATAATAAATAACAAAAATAAAAAATACATCTCCTATTAGCAGTTGTTTTTTTTTGTTTTGTTTTTTTTTTTTTTAAGTTTTCC
>PITA01027567.1:0-12726 GCA_004023965.1 Spilogale gracilis | reverse complement strand
GTTCGATTAACATCTTAAGAGAACACACCTGGTGCCAGGACTGGTGGCAGCAGAAATTAAAAATGTATAGTTCCCACACCCACGTTGTTCACAGTCTACTGAGGGGGCCAAACAATGAAATGTCTGTTATATGTTACCCTGGCGATGTGAATCCAGCACTATAAAATAGAGAGGAGTGATGGATTCTGCCCCACCGCGGAGGTGGGTTTAGATAGAAATGGAACATTCCACCAGATGGAGAGAAGTCATTCTCAGTAGAGGACTAACATCAGTGTCTACGGGGTATTTCAACTTCTCTGGGATGGCTGGATATAGAAAACACTGGAAAAACCCAGGGCAAGAACTTATCAGAGGCTCTGCCCTTTGCCCAATTATATAATCCATGAGAGAAAAACATCATCAGTATACTTAATCTGGCAGAAATATAATTTATATTTCCTTTTTCTACACATCTGCCCCAAACCAGCTGATTCTGCTCTTACCCTCAGGATCATAAGATTAACAGAGGTCAGTAAACTTTTTCTGTAAAGCGCCAGAGATTAATACTTTTAAGCTTTGCAGACCATGTATGCTCTCTGTTGCGTATTATCTACTTTTGTTAGTTGTGTAACTCTTTAAAAATGTGAAAAACATCTTTAGTTCACAGAATGTATAAAAACAGGCCACAGGCTGGATTTGTCCTGGGGGACAGTTTGCTGACCTGATCTAAACTATAGTACCAATGATCCCTCATCGGTCCCACAAAAGCCCCACAAAGACTAATACAGATCTTTATTTTTCGTGAACAGTCTATCCTATCAGGGAGACAATGGCTGATAACTCATGTCCATTACTCCTCCAATCCAATCAACCAACAGAGCTGCAAAACTCCTTTCTGCTGTTAGGAAGTTTGATTACACTAGCCAGAGTACTCCACCCCATGGATACCACTGAAAACTATGTCCATTTCTGCCTTCACAGTTGAGCTACATCCAACCACAGTGTCTGGTCCACACCAGAGAATGATTAAGGATGACACAGACTCTGTCCCCTATTGTTTTTACTCTGATTTACATGTATTTACACTATACATGTGAGTGATGTGGCTTATGAGGTCTCATATGAAATTTGGAGTCTTGGCAGCCACATAAAGTAGAATGACCCCCAGGTCACAGGAGCCCTGAACTGTAAAGTCTGCTGCCCTTAAAAAAACCAACCAACCAACCAACAAACCTCAACTTTGCTGAGGTACAATTTACAGATTTTAAGTGTATAATTCAATGAGTTTAGACAAGGGTATACCTTGAGTGCCCAATACTGCAATCAGGATGGACATTTCTATCCTCTAGAAAGTTCCCTCATGCCCCTTTGCAGTCAAATCTCCGCCCTATCCCACCACTGGTAGGTTTCTTTTTATTACTGAGTAAGATCCCATTGTATGAATATCACACTTTGCTTATCTTTCCTGTTGCTGGACAGATACAAGTCTTTTTATGAGCATGTTTTCATTTTTCTTTGCAAAGCACCACTGTACTTCCCGCCATCCCCAACTCCTGGCAACCACTAATCTGCTTTTTGTCTCTATAGATTTGCCTATTGGATGTTTGATACGTACAGAGTCATACAATGTGATCTTTTATATCTGGCTTCCTTCCCTTAAACGTAAGTGTCTTTGAGGTTCATCTACATTGCAGTGTGCATCATACTTCATTCTCCTTTATGGCTAATATTCCATTGTATGAACATACCACATTTTATTTCTCATGAGCTGATGGACATTTAGACCATTTCTACTTTTTGGCCACTATGAATAGTGCTGCTATGAAAATTCATGTAAGGACACCTGGGTGACTCAGTTGGTTAAGCAACTGTCTTCAGCTCAGATCATGATCCTGCAGTCATGGGATTGAGTCCCACATCGGGCTCCCTGCTCAGTGAGGGGTCTACTTCTCCTTCTGACTTCTCCCCTCTCATGATCTCTCTCTCAAATAAATAAACCTAATCTAAAAAAAAAAAAAGGAAGAAAAGAAAACTCGTGTACAAGTATTTATTTTAATACTTGTTTCAATTCCTTTGGGTATATACCTAGGAGTAGAAGTGCTGGTTCATATGTTAACTTTGTGGTTAGTTTTTTGAGAAACTGTCAAAATGGTTTTTTTTCTAAGATTTTATTTATTTATTGAGAGGGAGAGAAAGCACGAGCAGGGGGAGGAGCAGAGGGAGAAGCAGACTCCTCACTGAACAGGGAGACTGATGTGGGGCTCGATCCCAGGGAGCCCCTGGGATCATGTCTTGAGCGGAAGGTAGACACTTAACTGACTGAGCCACCCAGGTGCCCCTGTCAAGCTGTTCTCTATAGTGGCTGTCATTTTACTTTCTCTGCAGTAACATGTGAAGGTTTCCATTTCTCCACATCCTTGTCAATATCTGTTATTTTCCTTTAAAAAAAAAAAAACCATCTTAGTGTGAGAAAGTATCTCACTGTGGTTTTGATTTACAGGTCCCTAATGACTAAGAATATTAAGCATTTTTCATGTGCTTTTTGCCCCTTTATGTATCCTCTTTGGAGAAATGTTTATTCACATCCTTTGCCCATCTAAAAACTGGCATTTTCTTTTAATTATTGAGATGTTAAGAATTCTTTATATATTCTAGATAAAGGTCCCTTAACAGATATATGATGTATAAATACTCTCCCACTTTGTGGGGTTGTCTTTTCATTTTCTCAGTGGTAGCCGCTGAGCACAAGTTTTTATTTTTGATGAAGTCCCGTTTATCTTTTTTGTTTCTTGTACTTTTTGTGTCATCTAAGAAACCATGCCTAATCCAAGGTCATACAGATTAATTCCAACACTTTCTTTGGAGAGTTTTTTGTTTTTTTTTTTTAAAGATTTTATTTTTTTGACAGAGAGAAACACAGCCAGAGAGGGAACACAAACAGGGGGAGTGAGAGGAGAAGCAGGCTTCCCGCCGAGCAGGGAGCCCGATATGTAGGGCTCGATCCCGGGTCTCTGGGATCATGACCTGAGCCAAAAGCAGTCGCTTAACCAACTGAGTCACCCAGGCGCCTCTCTTTGGATAGTTTTATTACAGCTTTGCTCTTTCATTTAGGTCTTTGACCCATTTTGTATACAGTATGAGGTAGGAGATCTAAATGCATGCTTTTCTGGCTGATGTGGAAAAGATTACTCCTTCCCCACTGAATGGTCTAGGTACCCTTGCTGAAAATCAACTGTCTATAAATATGAGGGTTTATTTCTGAGCTCTCGATTCTATTACACTGATCTGTAAGTCTATCCCCTTCTGCCAGTACCACAGTGTCTTGATTACTATAGCTCTATAGTAAAATTTGAAATTGGGAAGTATGAATCCTCTAACTTTAATTTCTTTTTTTACGACTGTTTTGGCTAATCTGAGTGCCATGAATTTACATATGAATATTAGAATCAGTTGGTCAATATTTTGCAAAGCAGTCAATTGGAAATCTGATGCAGACTGAGTTGAATCTGTATACCAACTTGGCGAGCATTGTCATCTTAACAATATTAAGATCTGTCTGATCCATGATGTCTTCCCATATTTCGGATTTAATTTCTTTAAGCAACATTATGTATTTTCAGATTGTAAATGTATGCTACTTTTGTTAAATTTATGCCTAAATATGTTATTCTTTTTGATGCTATTATAAATGGAATTGTTTTCATATTTGGAATGTTCACCAAAAGTCTACAGAATTGGGTCTTGTATATTAATGTATCATATTGGCTTACTAATCTCTTAGTTCTAATAGTTTTTTTTTTAGTGGATTCCTTAGGATTTTCTATACACAAGATCATATCATTTGCACCTAAAGAGTTTTACTTTTCCTCTCCATTTTTTGAAGTACAGGTTTGCTGGATATAGAATTCATATTTGACAGTCTTTCCTTCAGCACTCTGAATGTCAACCCATGGTCCTTTGGCTCCAATATACATGGGGATAGATGGGATGGGAAATCAGCTGTTAATTTGGGGGAGGGAGGGGAGACGGAGAGGGTCAGAAAGAATCTTAAGCAGGCTCCATGCCCAACACAGATCCCTATGCAGGGCTTAATCTTACAACCCTGAGATCATATCCTGAGCCAAAACCAAGAGCTGGGTGCTCAACCAAGTGAGCCACCCAGGCATCCCTCAGCTGTTACTTTTATTTAGGATCTCTCATATGTGAAGAGTCTCTTCTCTCTTGATGCTTTTAACTTTCTCACGTTTGACTTTCCACAGTTTATAA
Source organism: Spilogale gracilis (assembly GCA_004023965.1). Lineage (NCBI taxonomy): Eukaryota > Metazoa > Chordata > Mammalia > Carnivora > Mephitidae > Spilogale > Spilogale gracilis. Next base: position 8,481 of record PITA01027567.1, on the reverse strand, counting down.
TGTGTCTGGGTGTAGATTTCTTCAAGTATCTCCTACTTGGAGTTTGTTTCTTGGAAGGGTAGATAACTTTTTTTTTAATCAAATCTGGAAGTTTTCAGCTATTATCTCTTCATATATTCTTTTGTCCCTTTTTCTTTCTCCTCTCCTGGGACTCCCATGTCTATGATGATATACTTGATGGCATCCTCCAGGCTCCTTAGTCTCTCTTCATGTTACTTTTCTTTTTAAAAAAGATTTATTTAGAAAGAGAAAGGGAGAGAACATGGGTATGTGGGGAGGGGCAGAGAAAGAGGAAGAGAATCTCAAGCAGACTCCCCTCTGAGTGTGGAGCCTGACATGGGGCTCAATCCCATGATGCTGAGCAGAAGAGTCAGATGCTCAACTGGCTGAGCCACCCAGACACCCCTCTCCTCACGTTTCTTTATTCTTCTTTCTCTCTTCCTCACACTGGGTAATCACAATTAATCTATCCTCACAGTTCTGCTCTTGAGCCCTTACATGACCTTTTCAGTTACTATACTTTTCAATTACAGAATTTCTATCTGATTCTTTTTCACAGTTTATTGACAGTCTCTAATTGGTAAGTCATTGTTCTCATTTTTTTTAGTTCTTTAGACATTGTTTTCTTTCTTTGTAGAACATATTTCAACGTGTGGTTTAAAGTCTTTGTCTTTTAAGTCTCATGCCTGGGCTTCCTCAGGGATATTTTCTATTGATTTTTTTTCCTGGGTATGGACCATACTTTATTTCTTTGCATGTCTTCTAATTTTGTATTGAAAACCAGACATTTAAAATAATACAATGTGGCAACTCTGGGAACTGGATTCTCTTTCTTCTTCAGTGTTAAGATATTGCTGTTGCTACTATTTAATTACTTTCCTAAACTAATTCTGTAAGCTTGTATTTGGTTTTATATGACCAATAAAGTCCTTAAGCAGTTAGCTTAGTGGTCAGCTAATGACTGGACAGATTTCCCTAAATGCCTGAAGCCAAAGTCTCCCACCCTTAGCTAAGGGACTTTCTTGTGCATATTTGGCACACCTTCAACACTCACCCAAACAATTTACAGTTCAGCCTCAGCCTTCACTTACTGCTTTCACAGAGCCTCCAAGTCAGACAGAGGTCAGAGCTTAGGACCTTCCTGGATCCTTCCTGACCACATGCATAGCCCTGGACACACATGTGACCTTGCAGATCTCCGGGAATATGCTGGAGCTTTTCAAAGCCCCTGAAGAATCTCATTCCCCAGCTTTTCCTTTTAAATATTCTGCTAAACCTACTGTTTGTCCAGGTATCCACTATCTCAAGCAGCTGCAATCTTAAATGCTTCTGTTTTTGACATATCCCTCCTTCCCAGCACCCCGAAAAAAGCTTTTCATACTGGGATAGCTCCAAGATCAGTCAAATAAAATCTGCCTTGTGAGTGGGGTCTTCTAGGAGACCACCCAGATGGTTCAATAATGGCAATTCTCTGAGCACGGGGCTTCCAACCAGCTCTAATCCAGTCTGCCTCCTCTGGTCACTGCTGGGCTGCTCATTTTCACCATGATTCTTTCAAGGCTACTGTGGTACCAGAGAGGGAGGAGATGGGAACAGAGCAACTTAAAATGTCACAAAGCTCGCTGTGCTTTTGGAAGTTTAGCCATTTTTCTAGAATAAACACTCCCCAGGTTGCTGCAAGCCTTTGGCTCATTTCAGAGCTCTGAAAAAAGTGACTCTGATCATTTTTGCCAGTTTTTCATAGACTTAATGAAGTAAAGAATTTTAGGTCTTTATTTGGCCATTTTTGCTGACATCACTTCTCTTTGCTAATTTATCTAGTTGTTCTATCAATTACTGAGAGCAAGGGATGTTGACATCCACACCTATTTGTAGATTTGTTTCCCTCAATTTTTTTATTACCTTTTGAAGTTCTGTTATTAGATACACACATATTTAGAATTGTTAAGTCTTTTTGATAAGCTGACCCTTTTTATCATTTAACAAAAGCCATGCTTTATTTCTGGTAATATTCATTGCCTTGATGGCTGTTTTGTCGGATTTTAATATAGCCATATGAGATCCACTGCTTACACAAGTCAAGCATGTAGGAATCCAGAGTCAGTTTATACTCAGACATAGAATAAATCTTACACTCAGCAAGTAATGTCACCCATACCCATTATCAGGTTTTTGGGCCCTTAAGTCTTTAACTGTGCACCTGTATCAGGGAAATATAAAGCAATGATAAATATAAACCACAATGAGATACCACCTCACACCACTCAGAACTGCTAAAGTTAACGAGTCAGGAAACAACAGATGTTGGCAAGGATACAGAGAAAAGGGACCCCTCTTACACTGTTGGTAGGAATGCAACCTGGTGCGACCACTCTGGAAAACAGTGGAGGTTCCTCAAAAAGTTGAAAATAGAGTTACCCAATGATCCAGCAATTGCACTACTGGGTATTTACCCCAAAGATACAAATGTAGTGACCCGAAGGGGCACCTGCACCCCAGCAGCAATGTCCACAATAGCTGAACTATAGAATGAGCCCAGATGCCAATCGACAGATGAACAGATAAAGACAATGTGGTACATGGGAATGCCTAGGTGGCTCAGTCAGTTAAATGTCTGCCTTCAGCTCAGCTCATGATCCCAGGGTCCTGAGATCAAGTCCTGCATCGGGCTCCCTGAGCAGGGAGCCTACTTCTCCCTCTGCCTGCTGTTCCCTCTGCTTGTGTTCTTGTGTGTACATGCTCACTTTCTCTCTCTCCCCCTGGCAGATACATAAATCTTAAAAAAAGATGTGGTATATATACAATGGAATACTACTCAGCCATCAGGAGAGAAATCTTGCCATTTGCAATGAAGTGGATGGAACTAGAGAGTATAATGCTAAGCAAAATAAGTTAATCAGAGAAAGATAATTATATGATTTCAATTCACGTGGAATTTAAGAAACAAAACAGGACCATAAGGGAAGAGGAAAAAAATAAAACAAGACAAAATCAGAGAGGGAAACAAACCATAAGAGACTCTTCATCATAGTAAACTGAGGGTTGCTGGAGAGGAAAGGAGTGGTAGGGTGGAGTAAGTGGGTGATGGGACATTAAGGAGGGCATGTGATGTAATGAGCACGGGATATCACATAAGACTGATGAATCACTGACATCTACCTCTGAAACCAAAAATACATGTTAATTAACTGAATTTAAATTTTAAAAAGATATCTGTAGAAACAAACAAAACAACAACAAAAACTGCACCTGTGCTACAGGATCTGCAAGCTTTCATTTAGGTCACTAAGGGTTTTTCTGTGGATTAACTTGACTATGTCCTTCCTCAGTAGCTCCCTAAACATTCTCTCCTGAATATACCATTTTAGAAATTATGGCCCATGAGGCGCCTGGGTGGCTCAGTTGGTTAAGCGACTGCCTTTGGCTCAGGTCATGATCCTAGAGACCCGGATCGAGCCCCACATCGGGCTCCCCACTCGGCAGAAGGCCTGCTTCTCCCTCTCTCACTCCCCCTGTTTGTGTTCCCTCTCTGGCTGTGTTTCTCTCTGTCAAATAAATAAATCTTTTAAAAAAACAAAAATATTTGTTAAAAAAAAGAAAAAAGAAGAAGATCTGAAGTCTAATTCTGGCCTTGTATTGAATAGACATGTAAGGCTGCATTGCATAGGGACTAAGCACACAGATTCTAGAGCCAGACTGCCTGTTCAGACACCCAGCTTGACCATAGCATTGTGACTCGGGCAGCTTCCTGATCTCTGTGCTTTAGCCTACCTCACTACTAAAAGGTGAATTACAATAGTTACTACCTTATGGGCTTTAAATGGATTCATAAAAGTAAAAATTTTTAAATAGCCCCTAGAAGATATACACAATAAATGCTATCTAAACGCTGGACATTATTTTTGGTACTGATGGTATTCTATTACTGTTTTATCATCACTGTTGCTATTATGTACATTTCATCAACAAGTTATAGAAGTCTTAAAGCTGGGAATTATACAATATTGTAGAAACTTAAGGGTCTGTTTAATGTTTTTTTCTTTTTAAGATTTATTTGAGAGAGTGAGTGTCTGTGTGTGCACGCGTGAGCAGGGACAGAGGGAGGAGATAGGCAGACTCCTTGCTGAGTGGGAAGCCCACGCAATGCTCAATCCCAGGATCCTGAGATCACTATCCAAGCCAAAATCAAGAGTCAGACACTTAACTGACTGAGCCACCCAGGCGCCCCTGTTAAAATGTCTGTCATTTCTTCTCCTCTCTTTCAAGAGATTTACATAGTATACAGACTATATTACGGCAGTCTTATGCCATTTCGTATTTATTCAAATCACAATAGCCACAAATTTATCAACTCCTTACTGTAAGTCAAGAAATGTGCTAACATACACACATTCTCATTTAATCCTCATAAAAACCTTTGAGGCATATATTATATTCATTATTTCCAAAGAGGGGTCTGAGTTTCAGAAGTATCAAGGACTTATCAATGATTATACTTTCTCCTCTTTAGAATGTTCTCCACTCCTCACTCCTACCCTCCAGTGGAGTCACCTCTTGCTCAGTCTTCAAGAGATCAGATGCAGACATCACCTCTTTCAGCAAACCTTATCTGCTATCAGGATCTCTGCCCTGCCCTTGTCCAGGGCAAAGTTAGATACTACTACTATATATACTATATATTCTTGCTTGCTTCTGTCACCTTATAACTATTTATTTAAATTGTCTGTGTTTTTCAGAGTTCCAAAGGTAGGGAATAGTTTTGGGTTTTGTTTTTAAAGAAAAAGTTGACAATGACCCAAAAGACACAATCTGGGAAATACTAATTAATTAATGCTAAGTAACAAATGCCAACAGGCTAATGATTCTGCCACCAACCTTCAGCTTGTCTGCTTTAGTCCTCATTTCCAGGAGCTTCTTCTCTCTGGCATCAATCTGCAGCCCCTCATCACACCAGTTCACAGCCTCAGCAAAGTTTTTCAGTTCCAGATGGCATAAGGCACCTGTAGAATCCAGAAACCTTAGATTATGTGGACAATATATATGGAAAGAGCTCCCCTTGAGGAGGAACCACCCCCCGTCCCCAAATTCCACCAACCACCAACCAGCATTCCGAAGGGAAAACAGATGATTAAATATTCTCTGCATTCCCCAGACAAGAAAGAATATTTTATGTCTCTTAGATAGAAAGATCTCTGGGGCCCATTCAGCTTAAAACCTCTATAAGCCTCTCTGGCATTAAGGACTTTTAAAGTAGAGAAGGCTACAACTTAATGGCAAAGAGCACAGACTTTACAGTCAGAGAGATCGGGGCTGGAAATGGCTCTATTGTGTACCAATTAGCCTTTAAATAAAATACTATACATCTCTTGAGCTTCAGGCTCCTCTTCTGCAAATCAGAATAAAGTTCATCTCAAATATTCAAATAAAGACAGAAAGCAGAATTGACCTCAGTTATTCATCAAAGCAGTGGCAAGACCAAAGACATTAAGTCTCTCCTAAAATTGTTCCTAATGGCGTCCAGGTTAACCTGCCTGCCTCTCCTCTCACCATTTTTGTTGTTCTCCAGTTAGCCTCTTTAGACTTTCCACAAAATTTCCAAATATCAGAGAACTGTAAGGGCTTAGAAGTCAACAGAATCCAATCTCATCTTCCAGAGATGAGCAAACTGACACTCAGAGTGGGTATCTTGCCAAGGTTGCATGCTGAGGTAAAACTGACAATTCAAGATTTACAGACCCCAGCTTGTCCCAATTGCACAGGATTACAGTGACTTTAGTTGCCAATCTTTGAACAGTACCCTTTCCCTACAGCTAAGGGATATGGATCTACCTATACCAACCCCTAACTATGCATACCTAAAGATGTGTAACTTTGATAAAGCATTTGGCTTATGATAAAACAGTCGATCATGGGAGTATAAGGAAGATTAATATATGATGAATAAATTAAAGTTTACAAAACACCTCTAAGCTTCTCAAAGAAAACGTAAAGTATAAAAGTAATATAAGCACTATTATTACATAGATAGGCCAGATCACAAAAGAAAATATAATCTGAGAACATCTCAGCATCAGAGTTATCAGCAAAGGTCCCATAACTTATCTTTTAATTAATATGGCATTTGAAGATCTCGCCTTTCAATCAGCTAATTTGGGGAAAAAATTAGAATGTGGCTTTTGGAACTGCTTTAATTAATTTTATTACTAATTTAAAATAAGGAGTTTTAATTTCTCCACAAATTCTTAAAATGTAAAGGGTTATATTATTCTCTGAGAAATTCTTTTATTTTTTATTTATTTATTTATTTATTTTAAAAAAACATCTTTTTTTTTTTTTTTTTAAGATTTTATTTATTTGACAGAGAGAAACACAGCTAGAGAGGGAACACGAGAAGCAGGGGAAGTGAGAGAGGGAGAAGCAGGCTTCCCGCTGAGCAGGGAGCCTGATGTGGGACTTGATCCCGGGTCTCCAGGATCATGACCTGAGCCGAAGGCAGTCACTTAACCAATTGAGCCACCCAGGTGCCCCCTCTGAGAAATTCTTTTAAAAACAGCATGTTATTATTGATTAGGACCAGGAACTTAATATTAAGACTGCAAAAATAAGGTGACTTCATTAGTATCTTAGCACCCTTAATATCAAAGCTTAAAATGCCTCAATTTTTGGTGCAGTGAGTGGCAACTTGTCCATAAGGACAATCATACTGTGTGGTGCTACAATACTTACCTCTTACTATTGCTTTGAGGTGGCAGGGTTTTAGCTTTCTGGCAGCTGTCACATCGTTGAGAGCAGAACGAAAATTGCCTAATATGCACCATTTAGTAAAAGAGAAAACAAGACTGCAATCAGAATATTTGCAAACTTTCATGTATAGAGACATAGCAATTCTTGTAGTCTTGGAAAAATATAAATCAGAGCAAGTTTTTAGAAAAAATTAGCTATGCTCATCAAGTCTTAGAAATATTTGTAACACTGGAAGCCCATAGAACTATAAATGGCTAGCAAGCCCATGAAAAGATGCTCAACATCACCAGTGACTGAAGGGATTAAAATTAACATCGAACTGGTTAAAATTTAAAACAGTAATATCCAGGATGAGTGAAAACATGGGAAAAGGGCACTCTTTTTTTTTTTTTTTTTTAAAGATTTTATTTATTTATTTCACAGAGAGAGAGATCACAAGTAGGCAGAGAGGCAGGCAGAGAGAGGAGGAAGCAGGCTCCCTGCTGAGCAGAGAGCCCGATGTGGGCCTCGATCCCAGGGTCCTGGGATCATGACCTGAGCCGAAGGCAGAGGCTTTAACCCACTGATCCACCCAGGTGCCCAAAAGGGCACTCTTAAAGGTAAAGTAGAAAGCAAATTAGCATGCACTCTGACCCAAAAATATTCTCTAACAACTTACCCTTAACAATACTTGGACAAATATAAATGTAAAAAGCATGTCAAGCGCAGCATTAGTTTTAATTATGAATTATGAAACACTGGTGATATCCTAAATATCTCAATGTCGTAATGGTTAAATGAACTATGGTAAATTCACACTACTAAATACTATGCAACCATTAAAAAGGGTAAGATACATGTGCATGTAAAAGGCATGATAGGATGCCTGTGCAATATTGTCTTAACTGGTTGTTCTACTGTAAAATATTTTTTGTAAAATAAACTGATCTAAATATACATACATACATACACACACACACATATATATATGTGTGTAAATGCATTTTTTAAAAAAAAAGTGTGTAGGGGCATCTGCGTGGCTCAGTCAGTTAAGTGTCTACCTTCTGCTCAGGGTCCTGGGATTGAGCCCTGAGTCAGGCTTCCTGCTCAGCGGGGAGTCTGCTTCTCCCTCTCCCTCTCCCCCTTCCTCCCGTCTGTACTCTCTCTTAAATAAATAACATATTTTTTAAGAAAAGGTCGCTATTATATATACTGTTATCCAAACTGGAAGGGCATGAGGGAGATTTTCACTTTCTAGTTTTTACTGTAAATGTTACTTAACAGTTTGATATTTATCTATTATTTTCACTGCTAAAAATCTAGTGCAGAGGTCAGCAAAATTTTTCTGTAAAAGGCCATACAGTAAATATTTTAGGCTTTACAGGCCACATATGGTCTGTTACATATTCTTCTTTGTTTTGCAATCCTTTAAAAACATAAAAGACTTCAGCGTCACTAGCTATCAGGGAAATTCAAATCAAAACCACTCTAAGATACCACCTTACACCAGTCAGAATGGCCAAAATTAACAAGACAGAAAACAACAAGTGTTGGAGAGACTGCGGAGAAAGGGGAACCCTCTTACACTGTTGGTGGGAATGTAAACTGGTGCAGCCGCTTTGGAAAACAGTGTGGAGATTCCTTAAAAAATTAAAGATAGAGCTACCCTATGACCCTGCAATTGCACTACTGGGCATTTACCCCAAAGATACGGAAGTAGTGAAAAGAAGGGCCATATGCACCCCAATGTTCATCGCA
>PITA01027566.1:0-20768 GCA_004023965.1 Spilogale gracilis | reverse complement strand
CACTGGGAAAAAAATTTAAGTAACAATAAAAAAAAAGGTATCCTTGGAGCACCTACACACACACACACACACACACACACACACACACACACACAAAATAACCAACTCAAAATAATTGTCTGGAAGCAAAAACGTTTGTTTCCTTCAGGGTCCTTCTATCCAAATGTAGAATCAAATTGACGTGGGACAGATTAACAGGAGAAAATGAAACTTAACTTCATACATTTGGGAAATCCACACAGACATGGAAATTCCAAGGATAGGCAGGCAAAAGGAGGTATCCATGTCAACCTGAGCTAAGAAGTTGAAAGCAGTCTGGGACTTCAAAGGGAAGGATTGCAATTCACAGGAAGACCATAAAAAGTAAGCACTGGTACACAGGTATTTGCTGGGCCATTCAGAAACAATGGGACACAGAGGATTTTGGTCAAACAAGTGTTGCTAGCTTCCTCCCTGTCTCCTATAGCTAGTTTATATCATAATGTAGTTATCAAAGGTGATAGCTCTTTTCCTGCAGCAGGTCCTCTATCTAAATTATTTTAGGTAGTTGTGGGAAAGGTAAAAAGTTTTCTTTGGGGGCTGGAAGCACAGTGGGAGAACATCCAAGGCAGAACAAAAGAGAAGTTTACCAATACACTGTAAGGGAGCAGTGGACAGGACAGCAAAGGAGAGACTGTCTGCCAGGAGGAGGTGGTGAGGGGTCACAGTTATAGGGCAGAGCAAGGGAGTATGGGGATGGCTGGAATTTTCCATTTTTGTTTTGTTTTGTTTTAATCTTAGAAACTGTACCTGGTTGTATTTGGTCAGGGCCTTTGGGTATTCCAAGATGGGTTGCTTAATGAGCCTGTTTGCTTTCACTAAGTTGTTACTGTAGGCCCTTGTGCCTAGTGCTGAAAAGTGTCCTCTACGTTTTCCTGAATCAGCTGGGTTTTGATTGCTTTTAACTCAAAATAATCTTTATGACAAAGTGGCATATTGGGAGAGGGCTCCCCTTGGCCCCTACATAATATTCCAAAGAGGCATATTTGGGGGTGACAAATTCTCCCCCTTCAACTCCCTTCATCTAGCACAGTTTTGCTAAATTTTAGAAAGGTAAAACAAATATAGTTTTAACAGTCAGTAACTTTAAGTAACATTTTCACGATTCAACACATCATTTTGTGAGTTATACATGACATATTTCTCTCTTTTCATAGAAATTAATAACCATGCCATAACTATTTTTTGAGGAATATAAAATTAATATAATAAAGTTTTAAGTTTGAGATAAATGTTTCAATTACTACAGTGAATGCTACATTTTTGATAGAGATGATCTATGTACTATAAAAATCCAAAAGCTCTGGATGGACAGATGTGTTTCCACTTCCTCCTTTATTGCCTTATCTTTCATTTCCTAGTGAAAGTGAAAGAGAATTTAAAAAGGAAAAATGATCAATAACAAGTATAACTATATTTTCCTCAAAATTTATTTTCATGGCTGATGTTGGAGAAAAAGTTAAATGAAAATTAAGGCTCTTCATTCTTTAAAATATATTAATAAAGCAATATTCCAATGTCATAAAATAAAAAAAGAAAAATTTAATATCCACTTGTTTTCTGCATGTATTTGTGAGTAAAGATGAAATATTGCTTGGAGAGTTGAAATTCTCAACATTGTAGTATTCATAGATCTGATCATTAATTTCTGAAGCAGAGCATACATAATTTGTGATGCATTTTGCCTAAAGAAGTTTCCCCAAAACTCCATAGAGAAAACCCAAAATATAGCCAGATTCATCAAATAGGACTACTGTTTTCCATTCAGACCTTTCCGTGTTTTATTTCCGTGATTCCTGAAGCAGTCTCTCAAATTCCAAAGCAGGTTTACTGAATTCTTGGTATATTGGCACAAATAAATATTATAATAATGAGTTCATTTGTGTTTCGGTAGTAGATGACTTCATTTTAGTTATTTAAAAATACATTCTGATGGTAAGAGAAATACATAAAGCATTTACTATATGCCAGGCATTGTAGATAAAAAGGTAATACAGACAACCTTTGCTTTTTGGGAGCTCACAGCCTCATGAGGAAGACAGACATATGAATCATCAATTACACAAGTGTGATGGGCATTGTGATAGGCAGGCCTAGGGGGCTAAGCAAGTGTAGAGAAGAAGCTAGCATGGCCTTACATAGAAATAAGATGGTAAGAAAAGTCTCCCTGGAGCAGAGACTTGAAAGATGTTAGTTCTTGTGAAAAATAGCAAGTGGATGATCTACCCCAAGCATTGTTAACAGTGTGAGCGAAGGTGAGAGGTAAGAGAAGAGGGCTTGTGGGGGGAACTGTAAGTATGACTGGAAAATTAACATATGGGCCAGTGTAAGGGCAAAGACTTACAGGTGCCTGATCATGAAGGGGAATACTTGATGCACTAAGAAGCTGTGGCTTTATTTTTTTTTATTTTATTATTTTTTTAAAGACTTTATTTATTTGACAGAGAGAAACACAGTGAGAGAGGGAACATAACCAGGGGGAGTGAGAGAGGGAGAAGCAGGCTTCCCGCAGAGCAGGGAGCCCGATGTGGGGCTCGGTCCCGGGTCTCCGGGATCAAGACCTGAGCCGAAGGCAGTCGCCTTCAAGCAGAGAAATTAAGTGGTCAAGTTTGTGTAGCAAGTATAAATGTGCTCCACAGCTCTTGTTGCAAGAAACAGCACAAATTTAGTTTCAACTAAAACCAAATTAAATCTGGTTTTGTATCCCCTCTCCCTTGTCGGGATGGTAAAAATTTAATATTACTCATGTTTTAGCAATTCTTACTCTTTTTTCCTAACTTGTATAGATTCTTTCTTCTTTATTTAGGTTATTGTTTGAGGATGAATTGAGGGTGTTTTTTTTTTACCCCTGGTTTTTATTATGCTTAAAGGATTAAATTGTGTTCCACTAATTAATACTGAACTAAGTTTTATAGGAAACCAAAGACCAGCATGGTTCAAAAGCTACTTGAAAAACAACTCTAAAGTTTCTGAAAAAAATAATTTCACCCAGGGATGCCTGGGTGTCTCAGTTGGTTACATGTCTGACTTTTGATTTTCTCTCAGATCATGATCTCAGGGTTATGAGATCAAGTCCCTTACGGATTCTGTCTCTCCCTCTCTCTCTGTCCTTCCTCCCCAGAAAAACAATGAAAAGAAAAGAAATAATTTCACCTGTAGTTGATTAACTCCTCATGTGTATGGACTATAGCTTATTTAATATTCTCTATAATGTACTGTGGAGTATGCTATACAAACGAAAATGGACAGGGCAATGTGCTATCTCCTTCTTTCTGAAAAGCCCACACTGTCTCTTCCAGGTCAGAGCGTTTTGGTCTTAATACTAGTCTCTCACAGCAGACACAAACACCAAAAGAAAACTTGTGTATGTATCTTCCAAATGTTCTGTAATTTTGGATTTTGAATCTGCTGGAAATAAAAACAAGATTGTCACCTTCTTAGACAAAGAACAGGCAGATTAACAAGAGAAAAAAAAACAGAAGTTGAATACCATAAACCCCTCCTGTATCCTTGGGAGAGACCCAGGAAAACTGAGCGACTCCCTGAAATGGCCCAAACCACCACCTTAAATACCATCTCTAGCTAAAGACACAAGAAAAATGTTTGGGGGTTGGGGAGTCCACCTATGAGAGGTTACCAGGCAAAACCTAGTAAACAAGGGTATGGTTGTTATGCGGCTTTAAGTTATTGCCTTCCTTATTGATGTGTTTCTAGGACTTAGAATCATCTTCCCCTTCCTATTACACATAGGAAGACGGCCTTATAAATGGAAATTTCCTTATAAATGTAAATGTCCCTTATAAATGGATAAATGCTACTTGATTTTCAGCACTTCTCCCGTTCTGCAGTTTCTCAAAATAACCAGCCCCAAATAATCCTTCTGTCCAAGAGGCATATTACGGAGTGGCAAATTCTGCTTCCTTTCAAAGCAAACACCCCAAACACAGAGATCGTGACTGTTTTCTTGAGAGCAAAGTATATATTTGCCCCTGAGGAGGAGCAGAAGATGCTATCCCAAAATGTGCCACTTTGGCATGTGGATTATTTTGAACTGAAGGCAATTAAGATGCAGCAGACTCAGGAAAGGCTTTTTTTAAAAAAAATATTTATTTGAGAGAGAGCGAGAGAGCGAGAGAGCGAGCATAAGCAGGAGGGGCAGAGGGAGCAGGAGAGAGAATATCTCAAGCAGTCTCCACAGTGAGCATGGAGCCTAGCACAGGGCTCAATCTCGTGACCCTGAGATCATGACCCAAGCCAAAACCAAGAGTTGGACGCTTAACCAACTGAGCCATCCAGGAACTCGTGTATGATCTCACTGATATGTGGAATCTAATAGTCAAAGTCACCAAAGCTTTTCTCTGGGGACTGGCATCACAGGGGGTGACATAATTCACCCAAGGCAGTGGACAGGACACCAAAGGAGAGAATCTGCTGCCACCAGGTGACTCAGGAAAAGCTTTTTACCTCCCCCTTCAACTACCTAAAATAATTTAGTTAAATGGGGGGCCTGTGCCAACAAGAGAGCTATTACCAGAACTAACTTTTTGTATCAGAAATACTTATGCACATAGCATGGCAAACATTTGTTTAGCAAATATTTTCTCTTCCCATCTTCCTGTAAATTTTCTTCTTCCCTTTGAAGCCCAGACAACTACTCCCTTCTCCATGGTTCAGGATTGTATATAAGCCTCAACTGCCTGACTGCTTTGAGTCTTCACATCTTTGTGGGGCTCCCATATGGGCATAATAAAATTTGATTTTATTCTGTTAATCTGTTTTAGGTCAATTTGATTATTAGACCAGCCAAAGAATGCAGAAGGGAAGAATAGAAAAGGTTTTTGCCCCTATACTCCACTCTTCTAAAAGTATTTTGGCAATAATAACAAAACATGAAAATAATATCCTAATGGGTTATCTAGGCACATTTGCTTTGCCGAAAGTTCAGTATTATATCAAGACCAGGTTTGGGGGAATGTTGTTTGAGACAGACTGGAAGCTTTATAAACTAGTCAGGAAATTCACTCAATCATTTGTCGATTACCTCAATAAATATTTGCTACTCTGTACCAAGCACTATTATAGGCACTGAAAACACAGCAAGGAATAAGAGAGATACAGTTACTTGTTTTCATGGAGTTCACATCATTTTTGAGGATGAAAGCAAATAAATAAAACAAATGAGTAACACATATAGTATTGCAGATTGTGATAAGTGATATGGACAAAATGAAGCAGAGGACGAAAAAGAGAGATAACAGGGAAAGGTGAGTTTTATATAAGGTGGTTGGGAAAGGCTTTTCTGAAAAAGTGACATGTGAGTAAAGACCCAAAGATAATGAGAGAATAAGATGTTTTTTTTTTAAGATTTTATTTATTTACTTAACACAGAGAGAGATCACAAGTAGGCAGAGAGAGAGGAAGAAGCAGACTCCCTGCTGAGCAGAGAGCCCAAAGTGGGCCTCAATCCCAGGACCCTGAGATCATGATTTGAGCCCAAGGCAGAGGCTTTAACCCACTGAGCCACCCAGGCACACAAGAGAATAAGATGTTAAAGTGAAGAGATTCTCCCAGGCAGAAGGAAAGTTATGTGCACTAGTCATGAGATGAGGTAGGACCTGGGTCTCCTGGGCTTTTGCTTTCTGTTCCATGAGTCAACCTCTCTCTTTCCATCTCTTTCTCCCAATACCACACTGCATTAATAGCTATAGCTTAATAGTAAATTTGTATACACCTACCTTATTTGCTTCTTCACTAGGGTCTTGAATATTCCTTGTCCTTTGTTCTTTCATACAACCAGATTGACAATTTTCCTGAAAAGCCTTGTTGGCCCTATAGATCAATTTGGGAAGAATATCTTTATGATACTGAGTCATTTTGTCCATGAACATGGTACATGTCTCCAACTATTTAGCTTTTATTAATGTATTTCTATGCCATTTTATAATTTTCCCTATACAAGACTTGGCCATCTTTTTCTTGTTCTTATTTAAATTCCAGTATAGTTTAACATACAATGTTATATTAGTTTCAGGTGTATGATACAGTGATTCAACATTTCCATATGTCACCTGGTGTTCATCATAAGTGCGTTCCTTAATCCCCATCACTTATTTCACCCATCCCCCCCACCTCCCCTCTGGTAACCAGCAGTGTGTTCTCTATAGTTAAGAGTCTGTTTCTTGATTTACCCTCTCTCTCTCTTTTTTTCTCCTTTGCTCATTTGTTTTGTTTCTTAAATTCCACATATGAGTAAAATCAAATAGTGGTAGATTCATTCTGAAGATATGTCGATTTTGTTGACATTATAGAACACGTTTTTTTTAAGATTTTATTTATTTGACAGAGAGAAACACAGGTAGAAAGGGAACAGAAGCAGGGGGAATGAGAGAGGGAGAAGCAAGCTTCCCACCTAGCAGGGAGCCCAATGCGGGGCTCAATTCCAGGACTCCAGGTTTAGGACCTGAGCTGAAGGCAGACGCTTAATGACTGAGCCACCCGGGCACCCTTAGAACACATCTTCTAAAAATACATTTTTAAATTCAAGGATATGGCAGTGTTGATTGACTATAGCATAATGGCTATGAACTTGGTCATTGGATGTAGCCTACCTGGGTTTGAATCCTAGCTCTGCAACTATTATCAAGTAAATTTCTTTAAATTACTAAAAGTTTCTGTGCTTCAGTTTCTTAAAGTATAAAATGGGAATAATATATTGTTGGGTTGTTGTGATTATTGAAGTTAGTTAAGGTAATTAAAGTGTTCATGACAACATCTGACTCAGAATAAATGCTATGTAAAAGCATATGCTTTTTCTTATTAATATTATATATTGTTTTTATGTACAGTCTCCATACTAAATGTTCACTATTTCTCATAATTTGAGGTAAGTTTTGCTTTTCTTTGTAGACTGTAAGCCAAATCATCTGTAAATAATGATAATTTTGTTTCTTCCTTTCTAATTCTTACACCTTTGATTATTTTTTCTATTTTCTAACTGTGGAACCTACAGTTAGGTTGCTAGAACCTACAGTACAAATTAGAGTACAAATCTAACTTGCTAGAACCTACAGTACAAATTAGAGTACAAATGCTGATGGTGAATCTTTTGTCTCCTTCCAGATTTTAAGGAGAATATTTCACATGTTACATCATTAATAACAATATTTAGCATAGATTTTTTAAAAGATTTTATTTGTTTATTTCACAGAGAGAGAGAGAGATCACAAGTTGGCAGAGAGGCAGGCAGAGAGAGAGGAGAAAGCAGGCTCCCCGCCGAGCAGAGAGCCCGATGTGGACCTTGATGCCAGGACCCTGAGATCATGACCTGAGCCGAAGGCAGAGGCCCTAACCCACTGAGCCACCCAGGCGCCCTACTATAGATTTTTTTAATAGATAATTTTTTAAAAGATTTTATTTATTTATTTGACAGAGAGAAACACAGCCAGAGAGGGAACACAAGCAGAGGGACTGAGAGAGGGAGAAGCAGGCTTCCCGCCGAGCAGGGAGCCCAATGCACGGCTCGACCCCAGGTCTCCGGGATCATGACCTGAGCCAAAAGCAGTCACTTAACCAACTGAGCCACCCAGGCACCCCAATAGATAATTTTTTTTCAGATTAAGTCAGTTATTTTCTATCTGAACGGATACTATAGAATACCCCCTTTTATCTTGGTGAAAATTGGAATAGTTCAACTTCAAGAGTTTGTTATTCAGTGTTTTTTATGCACTGTGGAGAATTGCTTAGATAATTTCTGAATTATTAATCTAGCTACTGTAATAGCTAGTTAAACCCCAGAGCATCAAAATAACAAAATCGGGGTAAGAAAATTCTTGAATCTGTACAAGGAGTTTTAGTTAGTAAAGGCAGCAGAAGGTTTTCATTATATCCCATGTTTTAGGAAGGCTCCTGTGTGGTGTTTAATTATGAGAATCCACTAGGAGCTGTTCAGTGAGGCTGCATTATGAATTAATAATGTTCTCTGGTGACCCGGCTTTTCACTACATTTCTGTGTAAACTAACAACTATAATAGTGTCTTTTCCTAGGACTAAATGCCATCAACACTAAAAATAAGATTGGGAAACATCATTTTAAAGACAGTTTATACAAAGGAAATTGTTGTCATGCTTTCTTCAAATTTTAATTATCCAATTAGGTTCTGAATTTTAACAATGGTTTACCTTTAAGAAAATCATGCAATTATGTTCAGAGCAGTTATTTTACCAGACAATAAAACTATAGGAAACTAGAAAATTCTCTCTTGTGGTTCACAGAAAATAAGGATAAGAAAATGTACTAAAGAGGAAATGAAAGAAGATAGAAAGAATTTAATGTGTTAGAGACTGCCAGGGGAGTCAAAACAGCATTAAATAACAGTAGGGAATGGACTTGACTTGTTTTCTTTCTTAATTACTTTTCAATTCCCATCCCAAATGTTGCATGTCAATATTTTAGCTGGTGCCATTTTAAAATTCATCAAGTACATACATGTGGCACAGACCCAGTTCATCTGGAATTCACAAAGTTCAAAGGCTTGGTATTATTATCTTTAGAATGCTGGGATAAAGAGAAAAAAAATTGTCTTTTGAAAATGTAGTCCTTTATATCAAGCACCCAGCACTCACTCAACAATATTAGGGGAGTTGTTTTGAATTGTCTGCAGATAAGTCTGCAAAACTTCTTTTCATATGGATTGCGATGGAGGACTAGGTTTTTCTAGAGACCCTCCTCTGATGAACAAGCTTTTACTACTGAGTAGCTATGTGTCAGGCTCTGTGGTCAATCAGTCAAAGTTGTTCTTTGTAGAACTCACAGTAGGCTAGGAATGACAAATAAACAGAAGATTACAATATTGTATGATAAGGGCTCATAAAAGTAAGCATTGAGGATTGTGACAATATTGAGGAACGTTTGACTACCTCTGCCTATAGCATTTGGGATGGGGGCAAGGAAGTCTTCAAAGAAGCACTGGCTTGAGAACAGGAAATTTAAGGCAAGAGTGCCTTTGCTTACCAGTGGAGCAGGACCAATTTTCTGGGCATGTCACCTGTGAAGACACATATGGCCCCATGCACTGAAGGAAGCCATGCTTGGTTTAAGTTCTGCTGTTTCCATCTTGAATTTCTTAAGTTGCCCTACATTTTTACATTTTCATTTTATGTGGGGGCTTGCAAATTCTGTAGCCAGTCCTACAGAAGAAATAAGGCCTATTAAAAATATCTGTATCTTCTCTGTCCTCTTTAGGGGCTACTAGACTAGGATGGGAGTAAGTGGCTTTTATTGAGTAAGAAAAAAAATGGTACAATACAATGGACTGAGTATGGTAATGACATGGATGAAATATCAAGGCAAGTTAGAGAAAAGAAAAATTAATTCTTTCTGAGATGGAGTTGGGATAG
Source organism: Spilogale gracilis (assembly GCA_004023965.1). Lineage (NCBI taxonomy): Eukaryota > Metazoa > Chordata > Mammalia > Carnivora > Mephitidae > Spilogale > Spilogale gracilis. The sequence goes on along the minus strand of PITA01027566.1, from coordinate 11,333 downwards.
GGAAGGTGTTCCTGATATACCTTATGTAGAAGAAACGATTGAGTTAGATTTTAAGAAATGCTTTGCTGATTTCATAAAAGGTGAAGAAAGGCATTTTAGTCTGAGAAAGCAACATATGCAAAGAAAGGAAAGCATTCATTTGCTGAGAAAAATATTTTTTGATTACCTGCTCTGTTCTACGCATTATTTCAGGTGCTTGGGGATACAGCAGTGAGCAAAGCAAAGTCTTTTCCCTGGTAGAGCTTGCATTTTTGTGAGAGATTTGGACAATGAACAAATAAGTGAATAAACTTACAATGTCAGATGATAATAAGTACTATGAAGAAAAGTAAAGCAATGTAAGAGGTTAGAGAATGGGGAGAAGGCTTTTAAAATGCAGTTTCTGAGGTGATGACATATGAGTAAAGATTTGAATGAAGAGAGCATGTAATGTGGAGGGAACAGTCAACAAGTTTAAAGTCCTGATGCAGGAAGAGCACTAAGATCTAGGTAAACTTGGATGCCAGGGTGAGTGGAGATCAGGAAGGGAAAGAATCGAAGGCAATGACAATGGAGATGTAGACAGGAATCAGACCATCGAGAGCCTTGTAGACCATGGTAAGGACTTGGATTTTATTCAAAGAGAGATGGCTGGTGTTAGAATTATAAGCACGAGAAGAAATTGTCTGACTTGTATTCAGAAAGGTTACCTCAGCCACTGTGTGGGTAACAGAGTAGAAGGGCAAGAGGAGTGGAAGCAGATAAGAGGTGATGGCAGTGACATCATCTAGAATGGCCGGGGTGAGGCATTGAGATATGCTTATATTTGGGACTATGTTGAAGGCAGAGGCAATATGATTTGCTGATGGATTAGGTGTGGGGTGTGCAAAAGGATGCTTCCAAGGCATATGGATAGCCTAAGAAAATGGAAGAATGGAATTGCCTCTCAAGATGGGTCTTATAGATTAGGAGAAAGAATTTAGACATTCCCCCCAAAAATGTAAGTCACAAAATAATATATAATAAATCTCTCATTTCAGAAGGATTGTTTTGAATGCCATGTAGGAACTCTTTTGGAGAAATGGGAGAGGGATCAATGAGGAAGCCATGATAAGAGTTGATGTGAAAGATGGACAGCCATCTTAGAGAAGAGGGGGTGAATTCGAGAGAAGGTCCCGGATTCTTTTATACACTGAGTATTTTTTTTTAGCACCCGTTTTCTAGGCATAGTTTTTGGGGATTGATGATATACCAGTGAATAAAACCAATAATAACTTGTTCCATCATGAGGCTTACATTCTAATGAGAGGAGAAAGGCAATAAAATAACTAATATACACATGAGTTAAGATAGTGATCTATTTTATGAAGAAAAATATAACCAAGAAGGAGGATAGTGTAGGAGAGGCGATGCAATTCTAAGTATTGAGATCTAACCAGACCTCTCTGAGAAAGTGACATGTGAATAAAGAGGCAAGATTTTGATTTTGAATTCCTATAAATCCATTCATTCATTGTACAAATATTTATTGAATGCATACATTTTCCCTGGACACTTTGTTAGGTACTGTCATTCAGTAGAGCTTAATTGTATTTTCCCTTAACATCTGGAAGCATAAACAATGCAAATTATGTTCTTAAAAGGCCTTGGCAATGTTTACACTGCAACTGCCATGGCCCTTGGGGATCCCAGATCTCCTTTATTGAATGCCCCTGCAGACTAAATGGCACTACTGAAATAGCAGTTATAGGGACTCTAGGGAGCAATTAAAATATGGGGACATAAACTGAGGCTTAACCTGATAATAATGCTCTTTGAAAATGCCTGTATAGTTGAAATAATGTAGGAAAAGATCTTGTAAATTTTAAAGCCACATCTCATCACAGAGACCTTCCCTGACAATTCCATCTCAAATAACGGTGTTGGCTCAAACACCACTTCTTCTCCCACTTTCCTGCTTCATTTTTCTCGGTATCACTTACCACAAGCTGATGTATTCTCTGTTTCCCTGAGTTATGTGGGTTTTAGCCTATCATTTTGAACAAAATGTAAGCCCCATGAGGTCAGGGATTTTCTGTTTTGTTCACTGCTGGATGCTCAACATTCAGTGGAATGCATGGCACATACTATGAATTCTTTTTCCTTAAAAAAACTTTTAAATTGTTAAATGTATAGATTTTAGGCAGGAGGAAGAAGAGGAGGAAGACTACGAGGATGTTATAAGCTCCTGACCCACTAGAAGTTGGCACCAAAAATAAATTTTGTCAGGTATATCTGTAGTTTGAGCCAATCCTCTCTGGTCTCTTGGCATGTATTTCTGGTGTAGCTGGTCATGTTGGGTGCCCAATCATTCTGGTTTCCTTGGGACCAAGGCTTTTCTTAAGACGGGATTTTCAGTGCCAAGATTGAGAAAGCATCAGGCAGATCAGGATGGTTGATCAGCCTCTGTTCAGGGGTACGGGTAGCATTTGAGACTGCAAAATGCAACCAAGTTAGTTCAGTGTAGTGTTCATATTCTACTTCTCCTACTCAGTCATGCTATGAATTTGGCAATTCCCTTCCCGCCATGAAGTCTCTTTTTTCAACATCTGGAGAATAAGGATTTGAGCTAGCTGGTTTCTCATAGTCCTTCCAGCTCTAACAGTCTGCAGTTCTTATTGCCATTCATAGGAATTAAACCCATTACATTGATCTACCTCAGTGACCTTCTCAGCAACAACTGAGTGAGCTAGCCAACTGAATGCAACTTCTTAAATTAATAATTGAGATAATATCACTTGTCATTAGGAATTGACACCTGCATTTGTTTTAAAATTTTGTTCCAGGGTGCCTACGTGGCTCAGGTGGTTGAGTGACTGCCTTCAGCTCAGGTCATGATCCTGGAGTCCCACGATCGAGTCCCAAGTCAGGCTCCCTGCTCAGTGGGCAGTCTGCTTCTCCCACTGACCCTCCTCCTTCTTGTGCTCACTCTCTCACCCTCTCTCTATATATAAATAAATAAAGTCTTTTTTAAAAAATAAAATTTTATTCAAATATTATTATTGGGTGTTATTTTCCAAATTCAAGTGATTTTTGTTGGAGCTGACTCCAACAAGATTTCCCCAATGCTTTTGATGTGGTCTTTGTTGCCCTTAGGCTGATTAGGGAAGTGGAAGGAAGGCTGGTTTTTAGTGACCCTGAGGAAAGATTGCTCACACGTTTGCTCCTGAGGCCTTAAAGTCTATTCATAATGGCATAAAATTTATGAGGAAAATACATGTATTGATCATGTGTATCATAACACAATCATATTCCCTTATTAAAAGTGGAGTGTAAGGCTCTGATACTACAATTCTTTTCTCAACATAGACCAATCATTAAGGAGAAACAGAAACACCCAGAGGACTAAAAGGCCAAGATTGGTAAGAGGGCAAAGAGCTTACCTTTGAATTGAAAAAGCTTATGGGATCAGACATCACTATTTTGCCCAAGGCACCATTATGGATCATATATCCCCAGGTCCTTATATTCTTCTGTGGGCTGGGTCCCCCAATTAGCCAAATAGTATTTTATAGTGATAACCTTCTATCTCATGCTCCTTATTATTTTGTTTCTTTTTTCCCTCTCAGACTGCTTTACTACTTCAGCACCGATGACACAGACATTTATCTGACCTATAGTCCTCATGAGTTCTCTTAACTTTAATCAATTCCCAGATCATTGACATCAAATTTGGGCTCATACATAACTGCAGTTAATATTACATGTCAGAAGAGAGATAAAATATTTGCTGTTGGTGGTTAATTTCCATGGAATGAGTAAATTTTTACCTGTCTTGCCTGTATGTACTGTGACATATTCACTTGTACATTTCCCTTTCTCTTCTTCTCTTGTAGTCTGAACTTTGCCTTGATACCTCTTATTAAATCCATTCCCCTCCCTTCAGTTTCAAATTATATTAAGTGTAGAATATTTTTAAAAACTCTAGTCTCCTATTTTCAACCATGATTTAGAAATACCATTTTGGATACCATCTTATAGTTTGTTCTTATTTTTCCAAATGCAGTAGTTTCAAATTGGCCAGATTATATAACTAAAGGCAACTATATTTACCTACTCATAGAATTTTCAGTCTTGAAGATGTCTCAGAGGCCATTTATTTCTAATTCCATGTGCGGCACTTGAACATCTTTTGGTGTGTGTGTAAGTATCTCAACTGGTGGGAGCTCAGTATTTTGGAAAGCAGCTCAGTGTAACACAGGGCAGCTGCACCAGCTAGTAATGCCTGTCATACTTCAGCCTGAAGTCTGTCTTCTTAGATGTCTGCCCATGGAGTCTAGCTCTACTCCTTGACACTACCTAGAATAAATCGCCTTTGTCCAAGTAATAGCCCTTTAGAGATCTGAAGAGAACAATATCCTTATGTCCTACCTAAATCTTACCCCCTCCAATTCACATGGTCCTGTAGCTTCACAAGTTCCTTGTATGACAGATCCCTTCATTCTCTTCTCTGGTCATACTCCTGGGTATGGCACTCATTCTTTAGAAGCCTATTAGAACTAGTGGAGAATATTTATATTATTACCTATTTTATTGCAAAACTTTTGCTTCTACTGCCTAAATGTTACAGTAAGTTCTTGTTTATTTTCTTGTTTTGTTTTGTTTTGTTTTTTGCACACTCATACTACACCAGTGATTCTCAAATGGTTGTCCCTGGACCAGCAGCTTCGGGATCAGCTTCACTTGGAAATTTGTTAGAAATACAAATTCTTGGATTGGATCCCAGATCTGTTGAATTAGAAACTCTAGCAGGTGAAGCCAGCAAACTATTTTAATAAGCCTTCCTGGTGACTATGATTCATGCTTGAGTTTGAAAACTGTTGTATTCTTGACTGATATTCAACCCCCTAAATATTTCTTCCACATGCTGCTCTATGCCAAACTTCCTGTCCCAAAGTACTAAGATATGTGGTTTATGTTTGCTGAACTCAGTTCTGCATTTCGTCAGATTCATTCCACTGTCAAATGCTTCTTGGATTCTAATTCTCAGAGTTAGGTCAGCAAGATGGTGACATTGGTGGTTTCTGACTCAACTTCCCTTCACAAGAACAGCTAACAACTCTTCATGGACAAGATAACACTGAGAGAATTCTAGAATATGGGAGCAAGGCTGAAGTACCCCCATTGAACCACAGAGGTCAAGAGAGACTGCATTGGAAGGGTAAGAGAAGTGACTACCTGCTGACCTCACTGCACTGCCCCTCCATGCAGGCTGGTAGAGCACTTTGTGTCCGTGGCAGTTTTGATAAACTTGAATCAAATATTTTTTTAAAAAAAGGTTTCATGTTTAGGGGTGTCTACGTGGCTCAATCATTTAAGCAGCTGCTTTCAAGTTCCTTATTGACCTCCATGCTCAGAGGGGAGTCTGCTTCTCCCCAACCCCAGCCCCCAACTTGTGCTCATACTCTCTCTTAAATAAATAAAATCTTTAAAAAAAAAAAAAGGGTTTCACTTTTCTGTGATAAAGCTATGTTCACAGTTTTCCTCAGAGGAAAACTTATGTCTCTAAACCCCTGGAAGTGATAGTTTCTGAGGGGGACTGTGTTCAAAGTAAGCTCTTGTGTATTGATTTACTTGTCCAAGGAAGCTAGAGCTTGAGGCAAGTACTGGAGAAAGATGTTAATGCTTCAGAAAGAGGCAACCCTGAGTCCAGAATAGGCCTCCAGTCCACAGAGTGAAGAGGAGGCAGTTAATCTACTCTTCTTTTTTCTTTAGCACAGATTAGCTCTTAGGGTTCTCGATCAACCCTAATATCACTTTGGAATCACCTGGGGAGGTTGAGAAACTAGCACCCCTAAGGACTCAATGCACTTGATCTGGAGTGAGGCTTGGGCATGGATTTTTTTTTAAAAATAGTTTCGGACATGAATTTAATGTGTAGCCGGGATTGATTGAGAAACACTGGAATAGGGATTGTTAGGGGCTTTGGCATTCCCCTGAGTGAGATGGCAGCCATCACAGACTTTTGAGCAATAGAGTGGCGTGATCTGAGTTAGGGGTTAATAAGATAACTCACTAGCTTCCGTAGTGAGAAGAGGCCAAGATATGTGACACAAAAGAGATCCAGACAAAGTGCTATAGGCATTCAAGGAAATGGGAGCTCACTGCTCAGGGATGATTAGAGAGTCTTTAGAGAGATGTAGGCCACATGGAAGCAGATTTTGGAGCTGTGCAAAGTAGGCACATGAACACAATTCCAAGTACGTGAAAGGACAGGAACAATGGCAGGGAATATTTGTGGAATGTAGTAATATTGTAAGTCAGAAATGAGAGAAGACGAGTAGGTTGAGGCTCTAACTTTGCAGGTCCTGAGTACCATGGTCAGCTTTTTAAACTTTTTACTACAATCTAGGAAAAGCAGTTGAGAGCTTTCAAGCTGGAAAATGATATTAATGAAGCTATGTTTGCCTGTTTCTTATCAGTCATTTCCTCCACATGCAGTTTCACGGTGCCAACGATCTCCTCGCTGGCATCCCCACATGTGCTATCTGGAAGATGGAACAGACTCACACTTCAGTTTCAAGTGTACCACTGTACTGTTTTCTTTTTGCATCCTATTGCATTCAAGACCCTTTTTAATTGTTCCTAAGATACTTCAACTGGCTTTTCTCCTGCTCCCAACCCACCCTTACCTTCCTTTTTTTATTTTTTTACCTTACCAGTGACACAGAAATTCTTAGTGTGTTGTATCACAAGAATCCCCTCATGTTGCTGTAATTTTCAAAACCATAATTGTCAGAGGTTACATAATATTTTATTGGCCATCCTCTGCTGTTGAACATTTAGATCCTTATAATTTTGAGAGTTTGTGAATTATCTTTGTATGCATATATATATTTTTTGATTTCCCCAAGAGAGATTTCCAGAACTGGGATTACCAACTCAAAAACAATGAAGAGCTTTGTGATTCTTCACACATATTTCCAAATTGCTTTCCAAATAATGTAACAGAGTACTGGCTTCTCTACCCTTTACCCTTTTCAAAGCTCTTACCGGTACTGGGGTAATCCCCTCATTTAAATTAATGGATCATAACTTACATCTCATTTTCTAAAATGTATTTTGCTGATTCTTTGAGTCATCTTGTTTGTTTCTGTGAGCTTGTTTAATTTCCTTTGTCTGCTTATCTACTTATGTATTTACTGATTTTGTTAAACTCTAAATATACTTAAGATATTAATCCTTTGCTCTTTGATTTGATTAACTTGCATATTTGGCCAAAAGAAGTAGCACAGCTCTAGAGTATACTAAGAAATAAAAAACTTTATAGTTTCCTAGGGAAGGAACTTCTGGGAGAACGGAACTGGTGGGCAATGTGAGATATATTCGTAGAGCTAGTATATTTTCAGAAACCATACTGTAGTTTCCCACAAAAAAAGGTATTTCTCACTTGTGGGTAATATCAAAATCTGAGGTTGTGATTCCAACATCTGAGCTTACCTTATGTTTATCATTCCTCCTCCACTTTTCCCTGTACAATGCAAATTTACTCATAATAGTGTTCTAGTGATTTTGCTTTTAGTTCAGCTGCTTTTGTCAAATAGCTATAGCTCATCCAAACTTTTCAGGTGTTTGTGAACATAGACCATATGACAGAATTACTCATATGTGGCTTTCCTTCCATTCATTAGAATGATGACTATGAGGGATGTTTTTCCCTAAAAGAGAGTTTTATAAAAATTCTCAGAAACTCATCTTCCATAATTATTTCATGGCTCAATTTAGCTAAAAATATAATTATAATACCTTTGATCACAAAGTCACAAAAATATTCCTTTTGGAACAAACAGCACACCATTACAAAACCTGTCGATGACCTTTCTAGAGCCCATAAGAAGATTTTGTCTCTAGGGAGCAAGGGGATGGAGGTAGGAGATATTCACATTTTTTCTATACTTGGGCATGCTCTTTTGCTTTGTAGTTCTCTGATGCACAGTTAACTCTGAAGTCCCCGCCTCCACCCTCCATCCCACCCTAGACAGGGTTGAAAATAGGTTGGCTGTGTTTGCAATGGTGATGGCTGGGCATAAAAGGGGCTTGTCCTCTCTGAGAGAATCATGAGGATAAGTGCTGGCATTTTCATAGACTATATATTATTTTATTTTATTTTTTAGATTTATTTATTTGAGAGAGAGCAAGTGAGAGAGAGAGTGTGTGCAGTCAGGGGGAAGGGGAGAGGATGAGGGAGAGAATCTCCATCAGACCCTCACTAAATATGGAGCCTAGCATGGGGCTCGATCCCACAAACCTGGGACCATGACCCGAGCTGAAACCAAGAATCAGATGCCCAACTGGCTGAGCCATCCAGGCACCCCATAGACTATATTATTTTAGAACAGAATTTGGGCCTTTTCCTCTTGATATCTCTCAAATCCACTAAGGCTGTACTTTGCACTATCTAGGTGCTCAGTAAAGGTCTATAAATGGAAGCATGAAGCTGATGAATGTAAACCATCACAGAATGCAATGCTATGAATTTAAAGGTGAACCTGAAACTCTTCTGTAAAGCATACTTATGGAAACAAGCTAAGCTAAAAACAGTTGTAAAGACTGTGTCAAATTTAATGTCAATTTTTGATCAGACAAGTTTGTCAATAATTTGTGCTTCACTCATAGGCTAAGAGAACTGGCTGAGAATCAGCTTCTAACATGGAGGCATTTGGTAGTGATGTTGGTGGGGAGAGAATATATAGCCTTTTTCTGGGTAGCATATTAATTCTATACTAGAGGGGACAGGTGGGGACAGAAGTAATTGGCAGCATTCTTGGATGGGTGTGGAGAGAGAGAGAATATAATATTTTAAATTAACCTGTCCCCATCATAAATGTGAGGATGGGCATTATATACAAAGCATTCAGTTTCAGTGTGCCTTTGCCCTATAGCTTAAGATTCCCCATTCGGCTTGACTTTTAGAAAGAAGGATGACAGTAGGGCACCTGGCTGACTTAAGCATTGGAGCACAGGACTCTTGTGATTTCAAGCCCCACGTTGGGCACAGAGCTTACTTAAAAATTAAAAAAAAAAAGAAAGAAGGATGACAGTTTCTACTGTAAAAGCCTCATCACCATTCCTACACTTTGCTAAGTGTTCTTGCTTTGCCTTGATGTTTCTTCTCTGGAATCAGGTTTAAGTGAGTGCCCTCCCAGAGTAATTTCAGGAGAATCAGGTTGTTATGTCACATTGCTCTACCTGGTCTTCTGTTTCAGATCAATTATTAAGAAGCAAAGTAGTGTGGAGGTGGTACTGTCTCTGTCAGATGGGGCTTGGTACGCCATCTAAATTAGAGATAGAATCATTTTGTTTCTGTTAAGTGATGACTGTACCATCTGTCCACTTTGCCTCTCCTATTCAGAATCTCAGATGATTTTTAATATTAAAAATCATTATGCCAAGAGAATATTTTGTGTCATTTTCAAAATTGCTTTTTATACAGTGGGAAGTGCTCTGAATCACTGCAAGTTGAAGCTTTTTTGTCAAGATGAAACTGAAGGGTGAATTCAGATTGGAACTGAGGTTAAGGTGAAAAGAGAGAGAAAGTTTGGAAAGTGCAGAGAAAGACCCAGCTCCATAAAATGAAGATCTTTCCAAGGACTGGGTTCTCTACTCCCCAGCCATCTTAGCAAGGGTCCTTCTTATAAGTCAGGGACCATCAAAGGGTGGAGTGGAGGGCTTGGGCTAGTTTCCACAAAACTTTTGACAGGGCTCTTGTATATATACAGATTTGGGATCAATTACCAGTTTCACCATTTCTTAACTGTACAACCTAAGGCAAGTAAGGTAATCTATCTGAACCTCAGCTGTCTTTTTGGTAAAATGGAGGCAATAATAATAATTCAGTCCAGTTATGTGAATTAAATCAGATCAAAGTATATCCAGTCCCTAGAACAAGATTTAACCCCCAATACCTTTCAGTCTGGCAGCTTGAACTAAAATGACCACTGTTTGCAATGTCACATGATTTCTCTGCTGCACTGTCTTTTTCTAGCTGCTCCCAGACTATTTTCTCTACTGCATTTGTTTTCATCACTCTCCAAAGAACAGAATGCTGTGCCTATTTTATGATGGTGGTTGCACTTAATCTGTTCTGAATTCACCATTAAAAAATAAATAGTTAGGGTGCTTCAGTGGCTCAGTTGGTTAAGCATCTGTCTCTTGATTTTGGCCTAGGTCATGATCTCAGGGTCGTGAGATCAAGTCCCAAATTGCATCGCATCGCACTGGGCTCTATGCTCAGTGGGGAGTCTGCGGGATTCTCTCCCTCCTTCTCCTTCTGTACCTCTCTCCCTTTCTCTCTCTCTCTTTCAAATAAATAAATTAATGTTAAGCTAAATAAATAAGTATTTCAGCCCCACTCATTTTGCATGAGAAGAAACAGGGTCCAAAGAGGAAAGGGATTGTCCAGCTCATGCATTTTGCTACTGGCAGGACTGAACTGGGACCCAGGTCTATTGACTCCTTGACTCCAGTTCTTTCCTCAATGCCCTCATGGTCCCTCTTAAGGGACCTTAGCACCCAGATCATTCCCAGAGCACATCAAGCCTCCGTACTCACACACTGCAAGTTGAGACGTTATTTTCCTAGTTTTGCTTTTGTTTCGTTTTCATAACACAAGATTGAATTAAAATTGAATTCCTTAATCACACTACACACATTTCAGGTGGTCAAAGCAACATGTGACTAAGGGTTACCATATTGTGTATTGTGGATATAGATCATTTTGCTCATTGCAGAGAATTAAGTTAACAAGGATCTATAACATTCTCCCACTAGGGAGAGACTTCAGAAAACCAGGTCCCTACCTGGACCAGGTCTTACCTTGGCTGCCTACTCACTAGAATCACTGAACAGAGTTTGCCTTCTTCCCTCTACAGTGGCCAGAAGGGAAAGACATTTTATTTTTATAATTGTTTATATCATACCTATGTATTATATATCTACATATATAATATAATTTATATTATATTAATCTCCTGATTTTTTTAGATGAGAAAGCTTAATTTCCTGTGCACCAGTCTCATAGGAAAAGAGCAAAAAAGCTGTATGCTGTCTATGGTTGGGTACTTTCTACTGCTTATCCATAAGAGTCCTTGACTATCATGAAGAAAGGGACCCATCAGTTTGTGGCACTGACCTGTAGAGCAACTATGCTGCTTTAATGGACATAGGAGTACAGGATCATAAAAGCATATATTTCATCAGTATCTCAAAGTGATATCTGTTCATTGCAGGATGATTCACAATAGGCAAGATATAGAAGCAACCAAAGTGTCCATCAAAAAACATGAATTCAAAAATAAATAAAGAAGATTGAATGT